>SJYQ01005716.1:116688-142200 GCA_006410935.1 Redunca redunca | reverse complement strand
TTATTTCTGCCCTAATTTTTAAGATTTCTTTCCTTCTACTAACCCTGGGGTTCTCCAATTCTTTCTTTTCTAGTTGCTTTAGGTGCAGAGTTAGGTTATTTATTTGAACTTTTTCTTGTTTCTTGAGGTATGCCTGTATTGCTATGAACTTTCCCCTTAGCACTGCTTTTATAGTGTCCCACAGGTTTTGGGTTGTTGTGTTTCCATTTTCATTTGTTTCTACGCATATTTTGATTTCTTCTATGATTTGTTGGTTATTCAGAAGTGTGTTGTTCAGCCTCCATATGTTGGAGCTTTTAATAGTTTTTCTCCTGTAATTGAGATCTAATCTTAATGCATTATGGTCAGAAAAGATGCTTGGAATGATTTCAATTTTTTTGAATTTATCAAGGCTAGATTTATGGCCCAGGATGTGATCTATCCTGGAGAAGCTTCCATGAGCACTTGAGAAAAAGGTGAAATTCATTGCTTTGGGGTGACATGTCCTATAGATATCAATTAGGTCTAACTGGTCTATTGTATCATTTAAAGTTTGTGTCTCTTTGTTAATTTTCTGTTTAGTTGATCTGTCCATAGGTGTGAGTGGGGTATTAAAGTCTCCCACTATTATTGTGTTATTGTTAATTTCCCCTTTCATACTTGTTAGCATTCGTCTTACATATTGTGGTGCTCCTATGTTGAGTGCATATATATTTATAATTGTTATATCCTCTTGTTGGATTGATCCTTTGATCATTATGTAGTGGCCTTCTTTGTCTCTTTTCACAGCCTTTGTTTTAAAGTTTATTTTATCGGATATGAGTATTGCTACTCCTGCTTTCTTTTGGTCTCTATTTGTGTGGAATATCCTTTTCTAGCCCTTCACTTTCAGTCTGTATGTGTCCCTTGTTTTGAGGTGGGTCTCTTGTAGACAACATATATAGGGGTCTTGTTTTTGTATCCATGCAGCCAGTCTTTGTCTTTTGGTTGGGGCATTCAACCCATTTACGTTTAAGGTAATTATTGATACGTATGATCCCGTTGCCATTTACTTTATTGTTTTGGGTTCTGGTTTATACACCCTTTTTGTGTTTCCTGTCTAGAGAATATCCTCTTGTGTTTGTTGAAGAGCTGGTTTGGTGGTGCTGAATTCTCTCAGCTTTTGCTTGTCTGTAAAGCTTTTGATTTCTCCTTCATATTTGAATGAGATCCTTGCTGGGTACAGTAATCTGGGCTGTAAGTTATTTTCTTTCATCACTTTAAGTATGTCTTGCCATTCCCTCCTGGCCTGAAGAGTTCCTATTGAAAGATCAGCTGTTATCCTTATGGGAATCTCCTTGTGTGTTATTTGTTGCTCTTCCCTGGCTGCTTTTAATATTTGTTCTTTGTGTTCGATTTTTTTATTTTTATTTTATCATTTTTTAATTTTATTTTTTTACTTTACAATACTGTATTGGTTTTGCCATACATTGATGTGAGTCCACCACAGGTGTATATGAGTTCCCAAGCTTGAACCCCCCTCCCATCACCCTCCCCACATCATCTCTCTGGGTCATCCCCGTGCACCAACCCCAAGCATCCTGTTTCCTGCATCGAACCTAGACTAGCAATTCGTTTCTTACATGATAATATACATGTTTCAATGCCATTCTCCCAAATCATCCCACCCTCTCCCTCTCCTACAGAGTCCAAAAGTCTGTTCTTTACATCTGTGTCTCTTTTGCTATCTTGCATATAGGGTTATCATTTCCATCTTTCTAAATTCCATATATATGTGTTAGTACACTGTGTTGGTGTTTTTCTTTCTGGCTTACTTCACTCTGTATAATAGGCTCCAGTTTCATCCACCTCATTAGAACTGATTCAAATGTATTCTTTTTAATGGCTGAGTAGTACTCCATTGTGTATATGTACCACAGCAACTAATCTCAAAAATATACAAGCAACTTATGCAGCTGAATTCCAGAAAAATAAATGACCCAATCAAAAAAATGGGCCAAAGAACTAAATAGACATTTCTCCAAAGAAGACATATGGATGGCTAACAAACCCACGAAAAGATGCTCAACATCACTCATTATCAGAGAAATGCAAATCAAGACCACAATAAGGTACCATTTCACACCAGCCAGAATGGCTGCAATCCAAAAGTCTACAAGCAATAAATGCTGGAGAGGGTGTGGAGAAAAGGGAACCCTCTTACACTGTTGGTGGGAATGCAAACTAGTACAGCCACTATGGAGAACAGTGTGGAAATTCCTTTAAAAACTACCAATAGAACTGCCTTATGACCCAGCAATCCCACTGCTGGGCATACACACCGAGGAAACCAGAACTGAAAGAAACACGTGTACTCCAATGTTCATTGCAACACTGTTTATAATAGCCAGGACATGGAAGCAACCTAGATGTCCATCAGCAGACGAATGGATAAGAAAGCTTTGTGTTTGATCTTTTTAAATTTGATTAATATGTGTCTTGGGGTGTTTTGCCTTGGATTTATCCTGTTTGGGATTCTCTGGGTTTCTTGGACTTGGATGATCATTTCCCTCCCCATTTTAGGGAAGTTTTCAACTATTATCCCCTCAAGTATTTTCTCATGGTCTTTCTTTTTGTATTCTTCTTGTGGGACTCCTATAATTCGAATGTTTGAGCATTTCATATTGTCCTGGAGGTCTCTGAGATAGTACAGATAGTCTTAAAACAGGAAATTCTGTTTCTACAGCAACCAACTTAATAATGTCACAAAGCCTCACTGGCCTTCTGTTAAATATTCTGTACATTGTAGTTCTATCATGCAAACAAAGCAAAACATGTAATATGATGGACTTAGCACAGTACTGTTATATATTTATCTTTCAGTAATAATTATTATTGGGCTTCCATTTTTTTGTTGGTTTACAATGTTGTGTTAGTTCCTACTGTACAGCAAAGTGAGTCAGCTGTAAGTATACATATAGGCCCTCTTTTTTGGGTTTCCTTCCTCTCTGAGCCATCACAGAGCATTCCCTGTACTGTGCATTAGTTTCTCATGTTATCTATTTGATACACGTGTGTGTGAAAGTTGTTTAGTCATGTCCAAGTCATGGACTGTAGCCCACCAGACCCCTCTGCCCATGGAATTCTCCAGACAATAATACTGGAGTGAGTTGACATTCTCTTCTCCATGGGACCTTCCTGACCCAAGGAATCAAACCTGGGTCTCCTGCATTGCAGGCAGATTCTTTATCATGTGAGCCACTAGGGAAGCCATAGTGGTGTATATATGTCATTTCAACTCTCCCTGTTCATCCTGCTCTCCTTTTCTCCTTTGGTATCCATGTTTGTTCTCTACCTCTGTGTCTGTTTATATTTTGCAAATAGGTTCATCTTGACTACTGTAGCTTTGTATGGGTTTTTGAAAGAGGGTAGTGAAAGTTCCCCAACGTTTTTCTTTTGGTGAGATTGTTTTGTTTCTGCTGGATCGCTCACATTCTTATATGAATTTAAAGATCAATTGGTCAATGTCTGCAAGAAATGCCATTTGAAATTGCCATAGTGGTTTAATTGAATACATAGTTTAATTGAGTGAGTGTGGTCATCTTCATCCAGTCAACATCCTGTTTTGCAATTTCTATTATCTTTTAAAACAAATACAGAGCCCTCAATCAATGCCACAGAAATAGTCGATATTCAAACACAGTCCTGCATCTTTACTTATACAAAGGAAAAAAAAATCTTGTCTCATCATACCAAGAAAAATAACATCAGATTCTTTAGGAACAAATCTTGAATCAAATGTCAAAACGCAAAATGGTCCTTAAATAAAATGTTCAATTGCTCATGCCAAATTACCACCGAACAAGTCAACAGTGACTTCACAGGTTTACTCTTTCTAACAGAAAAATGGTCTTGTGTGTGATTTTCATTAGTTCAATTAAAGAGTGCTTTCAAATGAGTTTTCTCATATAAGAAAGTTTTTTCCAAAAATAAAATTGGATCATGTACTTCTGGCAAGTTATGAGGGCTATAGTTGATATCTTTCAAGTTTCTACACCTCCAGGACACAAATTTTTGGTTTTATTTTCAAATACACAAATATAATAAATGCCTAAAAATATTTAAAGTATTTTGCAACATAAGTACTGCATGCCATATAGAGCAAATACTGAATATATTTGAGGAAACTTGTAATTATTGCTTCTTTCTCCTCTAAACCTCCATGGGTAGAAGGTATATTCTTTTTAACTACCCTGAGTCTTTTCTGTAAAGAAAAATATTATGGACATTAAAAACTAAAAGAAAACAATGGAGGTGCATTTGCTTACTTTTGTTCATTTTTCTCCCCCTCAATAATGCCCCAAGGCAGAAAAATCCACTATTTGCCCCAATGTTGCTTGAGGGGAAAACTTTGCTTAGGAGTTGCTTAGAAATAATTTTGAGTGTGTTCCAATATAAAAACAGCTGGTTGCTTGAATGTCCAAAGTTTGTTTTTTTTTTAAACCATAAAGCAAGGCAGCATAGTCTTGAGCCTAGAAAATTATCATAGCAGATGTCAAAATCCTCAGTAATTTCCCCATGAAGCATCTAATATAGATCAACATAGTTTCCTGGTGAACCTGCCAGGATGCATTAGGAACAAAGTGTACCCCACAGCTACCTAAACCAATTAACATGCTGTATGGAATTATTTGATAGAACCAATTACATTTTGTTAATTTTCAGCCAAGGATAATAATTTTAGTTTTAGAAGAATTCACATGAAGCCATTTTTTTTTGAGACCATAATTAAATAGCACACCTAATTGCCTACTGAGGACATGTTTTGCTGGTGATAATGCAACAAAATTATCAGTGTTTAGGCCTATCAGGGGATTCTTCTGAATATTCAAATGTTATTCAGAGGCAGTTTTAACAAATTCATTAAGAAAAAATGCTTGTTTCATAGGAACACTGAATAGTGACTCAGTTCAGTCACTCAGTCGTGTCTGACTCTTTGCAACCCCATGGACTGCTGCATGCCAGGCCTCCCTGTCCATCATCAACTCTAGGAGTCCACCCAAATCCATGTCAATTGAGTCAGTGATGCCATTCAACCATCTTATCCTCTGTTGTCCCCTTCTCATCCTGCTCTCAATCTTTCTCAGCATCAGGGTCTTTTCAAATGAGTCAGCTCTTCGTATCAGGTGGCCAAAGTATTAAAGTTGCAGCTTCAACATCAGTCCTTCCAATGAACACTCAAGACTGATCTCCTTTAGGATGGACTGGTTCGATCTCCTTGCAGTCCAAGGGACTCTCAAGAGTCTTCTCTAACACCACAGTTCAAAAGCATCAGTTCTTCAGTGCTCGGCTTTCTTTATAGTCCAACTCTCATGTCCATAATTGATCTCTAGTTCCTTTGCCTTTTCTAAAAGCAACTTGAACATCTGGAAGTTCACAGTTCACATATGAACTAACACATTAGCTCATACATGTTGAACTAATGAATGACTAACACAATGAATAAATGAACAGCCACAAACAAATATATATATATATATATATATATATATGAGAAGGAAATGGCAACCCACTCCAGTGCTCTTGCCTGGAGAATCCCAGGGATGGGGGAGCCTGGGGGGCTGCCATCTATGGGGTCGCACAGGGTTGGACACGACTGAAGCTACTTAGCAGCATATATATATATATATATATAGACATGACCTGTCTCTGCCCACAAAGTCAGATACCTGTTAATGGAGGATTTGTGGGCCTCAACATTTGCATCATTCCTGTTAACATGCTACTACTCTTGTGAGACTTCTATGATGGTTTCCATTTAAGACATAATTTTTAAAAGAAAGAAAGAATTTTCCATGTATTTTGGAAAGTGGTGATTAGAAGGCTGGGGTTCCGGAGTTAAGTGGACATAGCTGAATCTTTTATTTGTTTGTTTTTGGGTGTGCTGGGTCTTCACTGATGCCTGGGAGCTTTTTCTAGTTGTGGAGAGCAGGGGCTTTCTTTGTTGCAGTGTGCTGGCTTCTCACTGCAGTAGCTTCTCTTGTTGCAGAGCATGGACTAAATCATGCATGGGCTTAGCAGCTGTGGCATGAGGGCTTAACTGCTTCTCAGACCAGGGATTGAACCCATGTCCCCTGCATTGGCAGGTGGACTTTTAACCACTAGACCACCAGGGAAGTCCTATAGTTGAATCTTGATTCCACAATAAAAGAGCTGTTTGTCCTTGGCCAAGTTAATCAATCTGTCTGAGCCTACAGTCATCAACCATAAATTGAGAATAGTGTTAATACTCAACCTCAAAGCTGTCATCAGAACTATTAATAAATGAGATCATGCCTGCAAATCACTTAGCATTGACTCTTGCACAATCAGATATTCAGTTGAGCTTAGACATTAATTTTAGCACACTTCTTATTGTTTCTTGCAGTGCCTTATTTTGGTAAATGTTTTGTCATCATGACAAATGTATTTTTGTTACAGAGGATAAATTTAAGTTTTGTCGGTTATGAACACTGGTCTAACATACTGTAAACACTGAATAATTTTTTGAGATATGATATGCTAAAACTGTATTTTTCTTTCTTCTTGCTTCAAACCATTGTCAAGTTATTGTAAATTTAATTTGTTCCTGGCTATTTATCCATCTGGCATTTTATTTCTCTCCCTTGCATTGTGCTGAATGAATGGTCATATTAAGCTAGGCTCTTAGGAATGATGCATGCAAATGTCTGACTTGCATTAGCAAAATGAATGATTTTGATTCCATATTGCTTTGATAATAAAACAAAACAAAAACCCTAATATTATTATGAATAACTACTTTGGGAAAAACAAATGCAATGTTTTATCAGAATTGAAATGATAAGTAAAAATGTTTTAATGGTTATTATACTATCATAAACCAACCAAATGTAAATATTTTAATAATAGAAGCTATAATTAAGGCTATGTATTTCAGCTCTTTAATTATAATCTGATGGAGTAGCAAACCTGGGAGCACGTCTGCCTGTGTACAAAGCCCGTGTACTTTGCTTTTATTCTCAAGCCTTTGCAGAATTATCTGTTTTGCTAAATTATTAAATTAAAAGATAGAATCAAACATCAGTTATCCAAATGCTAAGATTTGAACATTTTTGTCCACTCCACATTAATAAGTTGAAGTTATAACACTGCAGGGAGATGGTCTTAGGAGGTGAGGCCTTTGGGAGATGATTAGGTCATGGGGTGGGGCCCCTTTAATAGGATTAGTGCCCTTAGAAGAGACCCCAGAGAGTTTCCTCTTCTCCTTTCACAACATGTGGACAAGACCAAAAAGAGGGCCTTCATCCAATCAGGCTGGCATCCTGATCTCAGACTCCAGCCTCCAAAGCTGTGAGGAAAAAATGTCTTTTGTTGATCAGTGCTCCAGTCTATGGTACTTTGTTCCAGCAGCCCCAATGATCTAAGGTACCAAATGTCAGAGATTTGACATGTTATGAATAGTTCTATTGTCTCTCACCATTATAAGATTTTATATCTTGCAAATAGTCTTTTCAATTCTTATTTATGTCTCACAACAATTATTTTAGATGTATTGGAATAATCATCCTATCACTCTTTAGTAGCAAATTAAAGAGAAGGCTCTGAATTAATAGAAATTACAGGGCTTCCGTGGTGGTTCAGTGATAAAGATCTTCCTGCCAACATGGGAGACATGGGCTTGAACCCTGATCTGGGAAGATTCCCTCATGCCACAGAGCAACTAGGCTTGTGTGTCACAACTATTGAACCTGTGCTCTAGGGGCAGGGAGCCACACCTACTGAACACTACTACTGGAATTTGCACACCTAGAGCCCATGCTCCATAGGAAGAGAAGCCACTGCAAGGAGAGGCTGGGCACCACAACTAGAGAGTAGCCCCCACCTGCCATAGCTAGAGAAGAGCCACAGGGCAGTGAAGACCCACCACTGCCAAAGATGGAAACAGACACTAAATAAATAAATAAACTACAGGCTTACCTGGTTTGTGAGCCCATCTGCTTGACTTTCACATTATATCACACTGCCTTTCATATATTTTTTGAAAAACGTTTTTATTGAAATGTGTTTAAAATACATCACACATTCTTGCAAGGCACAGTCGCATAATTAACCTATGGTTAATGACATAGGCATCATTGTTATTAGAACATTGGAGCAATGCAATGACCATAAAGGAACTCTGAGTTGTGATTACCTACCAATACTTAAAGGAATAATAATCACTACTCAATTGATAACATCGGAACTTAACAGATTGATCCATCCTCTCATTACAGAGGCTTAATTTCTATTTTATACAAATTACCAGATCTCTCTCTTTAGGCCTAATGGTTCCCCTAAAGTCCACAAATATGTATAGTTCAGTTCAGTTGCTCAGTCGTGTCCAACTCTTTGTGACCCCATGAACCGCAGAGTACCAGGCCTCCCTGTCAATCACCCAACACCTGGAGTTTATCCAAACTCACATCCATTGAGTCAATGATGCGATCCAACCATCTCATCCACTGTCATCCCCTTCTCCTTCTGCCCTCAATCTTTCTCAGCATCAGGGTCTTTTCAAATGAGTCAGCTCTTCGCATCAGGTGGCCAAAGTATTGGAGTTTCAGCTTCAACATCAGTCTTTCCAACGAACACCCAGGACTGATTACTTTTAGAATGGACTGGTTGGATGTCCTTGCAGTCCAAGGGACTCTCAAGAGTCTTCTCCAACACCACAATTCAAAAGCATCAATTCTTCAGTGCTCAGCTTTCTTTATAGTCCAACTCACATCCATACATGACTACTGTTAAAAGCATAGCCTTGGCTAGATGGACCTTTGTTGACAAAGTAATGTCTCTGATTTATAATATGCTGTCTAAGTTGATCATTACTTTCCTTCCAAGGAGCAAGCATCTTTTAATTTCATGGCTGCAGTCACCATCTGCAGTGATTTTGGAGCCCCCCAAAATAAAGTCAGCCACTGTTTCCCCATCTATTTGCCATGAAGTGATAGGACCAGATGCCATGATCTTAGTTTTCTGAATGTTGAACTTTAAGCCAACTTTCACTTTCATCAAGAGGCTCTTTAGTTCTTCTTCACTTTCTGCCATAAAGGTGGTGTCATCTGCATATCTGAGGTTATTGATATTTCTCCCAGCAATCTTGATTCCAGCTTGTGCTTCATCCAGCCCAGCATTTTGCATGATGTACTCTGCATATAAGTTAAATAAGCAGGGTAACAATATACAGCCTTGATGTACAAATAAAATTTTTGTGTACTGCACAGGGACCTTATCTCAAATTTCCAAATTGAAATAATTTTTACATTCTATTATCAAAAGCCTCATTTAGTTTTGTAGTCCCTAAACTAATGTCAGCTTCTCTGGTGGCTCAGTGGTAAAATCTCCAATTCAGGAGACACAGATTTGATCCCTGGTTCTGGAAGATCTACTGGAGAAGAAAATGACAACCCATTCCCTTATTCTTGCCTGGAGAATCTCATGGACAGAGGAACCTGGTGGGCTGCAGTCCATGGGGTTGCAAAGAGTCAGAAGCAATTGAGTGACTAACACTTTCACTCTCAATAAATGATGGGGAAATTTCTAGGTCATCTCAGCCAACTTGGGATCCCCTTGGTAACATCAGGGGCTTACATTCCTCTGGGTTTGAGCATAAAGTCTGGGAAGTGGGGATGAAAACAGAGGAAAGGTGTCCAGTGACTGCTAGAAGAAGACAAGTGGTCATTGGGTGTCAGCTGCTTGAACTGATATCTGATCATGTGGAGACTTGTAAGCTATGGATATTGGGGTTCTACTTGCCCAATCAATGTGTTGGCCCTTCCTTTCTGGTCCCCCACAAAAGGATTTTATCTTAAGTACACTTGCAACCTTCTTGGGTTACCAGGAAACACGTGACAGCTTGCATGTGACAATTTATACCTAAGAGACTCGGGTGCTTCTGCCTACTGTGCAGGTGCATGCACAGGTAAGTTTATTATAGCTTCCCTGTGTGCTGGAGAATGTAATAATAAGTGAGCCATCTCATAATTGACAACCAGGTCTTATCTACATTGCCTGTGTCTGTATCTACCTCTGTATCTCCTGATCCAGGACCTTGACTCTTGATCAAGATCTCTTGGAGATCTGCACCTTCAGCCTTCCTTTTGGGATTTGCTAGAGGGCAGGCATGACAGAGAAAGCACCAGGCACTTCTTAGCCATCCATCAAAGTCTAGATCAATAGAAGGCACGCTTTCTTTAAAAGGCCTGCTCTTAAGTATTTTCAGCTTCACAGACCGTAGAGTGCCTGTCACTGCCAAGGACGTCATGGGCAACATGTAAAGGAATAAAGGTTTCCAGTAAAACTTTATTTACAAAAATAGCCTGCAAGCTGGATTTGGCCCTCAAGCAGTCATGTGCTAGTTTCTGGGCCCCTGAAAGGCTCTGCTTCATCCTTCATCCTTCTCTGAGACAAAGCAAGTTTGGGTGTGTTCTCCCAAACCTGGGCTTCCTCCGTGGCTCAGTGGTAAAGAATCTGCCTGCTATTGCAGGAGACACAGCAGATGTGTGTTTGATATCTGCATTAGGAACTTCCTCTGGAGGCAGAAATGGCAACTCACTCCAGTATTCCTTCTAGGGAGATCCCATGGACAGAGGAGCTTGGTGGGCTACAGTCCATGAGGTTAAAAAAGTTGGACACGACTGAGTGACCAAACAAGCATGCACCTGCACCCCTCCCAAACTTTATATCTGAGTCTTAACTTTTGAAATTTAAAACAACAACTAAGATCATGGTTTCTGTGTCCTTCCTTGTCCTATCATCACAGGCTTCCCTGAGGCCCGAGTGTGTGTGGCTGACCACAGAGCAGAAGGGCAAACATGAGAGGCCTGAGTAGGAGAAAAGCCTGTGGGATTGTCTATCAAAGGTTCCCCGATATACTACTTTCATCTGCATGCTCTTTTCCTCTCACTCTTTCTTTCTTTCTTTTTTTTTTTTTTTTGAAATGTCTTTATGTGATGGATTCAGCTTTGCATTTTGGACTGTGTGTTTTTGGCCCCTCTCCAGACCCTTAAGGGAAACATTTGGAGTCAATCTCATCCTCTGATGCAGTGCTGAATAAGAAAGTGTTCCCAGTCTAAGTCAGAGCCAGCTACATAATTGAATCTCATCCAGATTGCATCAAATATCCTGATAGAGAATAATAGTGACAAGTTTGTTTATGGAGTCTTTCTCAGGGTTGTTTTATAAACTGCTTCTGTGGATGTGTCTCACTAATCCTAAAAATACCCCCATACTAAGTTCCAAATTTTTTTGTTGTTGTCAATATATTATTTTAAGAAATCAAAATGCTTGTGCCATCATCATATCATCACTATTTATTCCATCTGTGGAATAAATATCAAGTCCATGTTCATGGAGATTATATACTATCAATTTTAGTAGCAATCACAGATGAGATATGTGTAATAGCCTCAATTATACATCTCTGAAATCATGCCTAAATCACATGAATTTGAGAAAACTCCAGGAGAGAGTGAAGGACAGGGAAATCTGGTATGCTGCAGTCCAGGGATCACAAACAGTGGGACACAACTTAGGGACTAAGTAACAACAACATTCGTTTGCTATATGATAATTTACCAATGACTCAAAACATATCGATGACTTATCTCCCTGTGGTTCTGAGCCAAGAAAAAGAGCAAAGGAAGTTTTCCATTTTCTCTTTATTTCCCCAGAGTACTTACTCATTTTCTCCTGAGGAACTAACAGTAAAGGAAATTGTCTGAATCAGCACTAACACTCTGAGCTATTTGATATTTGGAACTTTTTTACCTACTTCTGATTTTCCCAATACTTAGAAGCCATGCAGCCAATCTAATCAGATGGACCACAGCCTTGTCTAACTCAATGAAACTATGAGCCATGCCGTGTAGGGCCACCCAAGACGGACGGGTCATGGTGGAGAGTTCTGACAAAATGTGGTCCACTGGAGAAGGGAACAGCAAACCACTTCAGTATTCTTGCCTTGAGAACCCCATGAACAGTATGAAAAGGCAAAAAGATAGGACACTGGAAGATGAACTCCCCAGGTTGGTAGGTGCCTGATATGCTACTGGAGATTAGTGGAGATAAACTCCAGAAAGAATGAAGAGATGGACCCAAAGCAAAAACAACACCCAGTTATGGATGTGACTGGTGATGGAAGCAAGGTCCAATGCTGTAAAGAACAATATTGCATAGGAACCTGGAACGTTAGGTCCATCAGTTCAGCTCAGTCACTCAGTCATGTCCAACTCTTTGTGACCCCATGAATCTCAGCACACCAGGCGTCCCTGTCCATCACCAACTCCCATGGTTCACCCAAACTCATGTGCATCGAGTCGGTTATGCCATCCAGCCATCTCATCCTCTGTCATCCCTTTCTCCTCCTGCTCCCAATCCCTCCCAGCATCAGGGTCTTTTCCAATGAGTCAACCCTTATGAGGTGGCCAAAGTATTGGAGTTTCAGCCTCAGCATCAGTCCTTCCAATGAACACCCAGTCCTTTAGGATGGACTGGTTGGATTTCCTTGCAATCCAAGGGACTCTCAAGAGTCTTCTCCAGCATCAGTTCAAAAGCATCAATTATTCATGCTTAGCTTTCTTCACAGTCCAACTCTCACATCTACATATGACCACTGGAAGAACCATAGCCTTGACTAGACAGACCTTTGTTGGCAAAGTAATATCTCTGCTTTTTAATATGCTATCTAGGTTGGTCATAACTTTCCTTCCTAGGAGTAAACGTCTTTTAATTTTATGGCTGCAATCACCATCTGTAGTGATTTTGGAGCCCCCAAAATAAAGTCTGACACTGTTTCCACTGTTTCCCTATCTATTTCCCATGAAGTGATGGGACCAAATGCCATGATCTTCATTTTCTGAATGTTGAGCTTTAAGCCAACTTTTTCACTCCCCTCTTTCACTTTCATCAAGAGGCTTTTTAGTTCCTCTTCATTTTCTGCCATAAGGGTGGTGTCATCTGCATATCTGAGGTTACTGATATTTCTCCCATCAATCTTGATTTCAGCTTGTGCTTCTTCCAGGAAAAGCTCAGTTTTCATTCCAATCCCAAAGAAAGGCAATGCCAAAGAAAGCTCAAACTACCACACAGTTTCACTCATCTCACATGCTAGTAAAGTAAAGCTCAAAATTCTCCAAGCCAGGCTTCAACAATATGTGAACCGTGAACTTCCTGATATTCAAACTGGTTTTAGAAAAGGCAGAGGAACAAGAGATCAAGTTGCCAACATCTGCTGGATCATGGATAAAGCAAGAGAGTTCCAGAAAAATATCTATTTCTGCTTTATTGATTATGCCAAAGCCTTTGACTGTGTGGATCACAATAGACTGTGGAAAATTCTTAAAGAGATGGGATTATGAGACCACCTGACCTGCCTCTTGAGAAATCTGTATGCAGGTCAGGAAGCAACAGTTATAACTGGACATGGATCAACAGACTGGTTCCAAAAAGGGAAAGGAGTACGCCAAGACTGTATATTGTCACCCTGCTTATTTAATTTATATGCAGAGTACATCAAGAGAAATGCTGGGCTGGATGAATCACAAGCTGGAATCAAGTTTGCCAGGAGAAATATCAGTAACCTCAGATATGCAGATGACACTACTCTTATGGTAGAAAGTGAAGAAGAACTAAAGAGCCTATTGATGAGGCTCTTGAGGAAAGTGAAAGAGGCAGGTCAGGTGGTCTGGTAATCACTTCTCTTTAAGAATTTTCCGCAGATGTTTTGGCATAGTCAATAAAGCAGAAACAGATGCTTCTCTGGAACTTTTTTGCTTGTTTTTGATGATCCAGCAGATGTTGGCTATTTGATCTCTGGTTCCTCTGCCTTTTCTAAAACCAAGTTGAACATCTGGAAGTTCACGGTTCATGTATTGCTGAAGCCTGGCTTGGATAATTTTAAGCATCACTTTACTAGCATGTGAGATGAGTGCAACTGTGTGGTAGTTTGAGCATTCTTTGGCATTGCCTTTCTTTGGAATTGGAATGAAAACTGACCTTTTCCAGTCCTGTGGCTACTGCTGAGTTTTCCTTTTTTTTTAATTTTTATTTTAACTTTATTTTACTTTACAGTACTGTATTGGTTTTGCCATACATTGACATGAATCCACCACAGGTGACTATGAGGATATGGGTTAGAAAATCTGATACTGTTATGTGTGTATACTCCAGTTAAGCAATTAATCAAATGGATTGTGGTTGGTAGGAACTGGATTCCTTGTGGTTGGAGTGGGGATTTATATGTTAGCCTGGGTACTAGAAGGATCTATGTGGTGATGCATTACTGTTGGAGACATCACTATGAACTCAAAGTTGGCTTAATATAGATACAAGTAGTAATATATAAAATTATTTATAGATAAGTGTGTATACAGTTTCTGCTATGCTCACATAGACTTCCTTCTTCTGTCAGCTGAGAGGCTTAGAAACAGTTACTTCACAGTAGCAACATGCACTCCTAATGTTTGGATCTTTGTTTCCTTGATTTTCAATAAAAGGAAGCTGAACTCTTGGGAGAAATGACTAATTTTAGGGAAAATTAAAAATAAACAAAAAAAGAGATACTGGATCTTTTGCAGAACCAGAAGGAAAGAAAATCTCAGCAAACCTCCATTGATAGGGGTATCACAGTTGCTGAAAGTTTACCCAATGACCAAGATCAGAAAAATTTAAGCAACACAGTAAATAATGCAGAGTTACAATCTGTACCCAAAGTATAAAATAAATATCCACGAGATCATGCTGATTATAGATAAATGATTGTATGATTTAACAAAAGGAGGAGAAGAGATACATCTTTGTTGTAGAAGAATTCCAAGTAATGTATGTAGATATTTCTTCTTCAAGGAGTAAGAACATGTGAACAGCAACTTTACAGTGGAGAAAAGCAGTGGGCAGTCAGAGTCAACATCACCAGTGACAAGCCCCTGATGATAAGTACCTGAGATGTGATGAACAGGAAATGGTCCCTGTGGTCTTCCTCCCATGATCCTAGTCTAACCATGAGAAAAAACATCAGACAAGCTCCAAATGTGGAATATTCTCCCAGAGAATACTGTCTAGTACTCCTCCAGACTGCTTAGGACATTAAAAACCAGGTCAATCTGAGAAAATGTCATGGCCAAGAGGAGACACAATGGCTGTGTGTAATAAGGAGATCTGAATGGGATCCTGGAACAGGAAAAGAACATTAGAGAAAAACTGGAAAACTTAATGCATTGCACACTTTTGTTTAAAATAATGTATCAGTACTGAATCAATAATTGTGACCAGAGGCCAAACTAATTGTGGTCTTACTATAAGGAAACTCAATGTGAGTTACATGGAAAGTATATCCCAATTTCGTATACATTAGACTTGAAAAAGTGAAATCTGCTTTTAAAAGCAAAACCACAATGAGGTACCACTTCACACCAGTCAGAATGGCTGTGATCCAGAAGTCTGCAAGCAATAAATGCTGGAGAGGGTGCGGAGAAAAGGGAACCCTTTTACATTGTTGGTGGGAATGCAAACTAGTACAGCCACTATGGAGAACAGTGTGGAGATTCCTTTAAAAATTGCAAATAGAACTGCCTTATGACCCAGCAATCCCACTGCTGGGCATACACACCAAAGAAACCAGAATGGAGAGAGACACATGTACCCCAATGTTCACTGCAGCACTGTTTATAATAGCCAGAACATGGAAACAACCTAGATGTCCATCAGCAGATGAATGGATAAGAAAGCTGTGGTACATATACACAATGGAGTATTACTCAGCCATTAAAAAGAATACATTTGAATCAGTTCTAAGGAGATGGATGGAATTGGAGCCGATTATACACAGTGAAGTAAGCCAGAAAGAAAAACACCAATACAGTATACTAACGCATATATATGGAATTTAGATAGATGGTGATGATGACCCTGTATGTGAGACAACAAAAGAGACTCAGATCTATAGAGTGAACTTTTGGACTCTGGGGGAGAGGGAGAGGGTGGGATGATTTGAGAGAATGGCACTGAAACATGTATACTATCATGTAAGAAATGAATCGCCAGTCCATGTCCGATGCAGGATGCAGGATGCTTGGGGCTGGTGCATAGGGAGGACGCAGAGAGATGTTATGGGTTGGGAGGTGGGAGGGGATTCATGTTTGGGAACGCATGTACACTCGTGGTGAATTCATGTCAATGTTTGGCAAAACCAATACAGTATTGTAAAGTAAACTAAAGTTAAAATAAAAATTAAAAAACAAAACAAAACATGAAATACCATGACATTCTGAAACCAGAATAGAATCTGAGGAAATAATATATTTAAAGCAACTGCTAATTTTCTTGCACATTACCTGGGTACATAGGTAATTTGGTTCAGTTCAGTCACTCAGTCGTGTCTGAATCTTTGTGACCCCATTGAATGCAGCACCCCAGGCTTCCCTGTCCATCAACTCCCAGAGCTTGCTCAAACTCATGAGTTGGTGATGCCATCCAACCATCTCATCCTCTGTTATCACTTCTCCTCCTGCCCTCAATCTTTCCCAGCATCAGGGTCTTTGCCAATGAGTCAGGTCTTGGCATCAGGTGGCCAAAGTAATGGAGTTTCACTTCAGCATCAGTCCTTCTAATGAATATTCAGGACTGATTTCCTTTAGGATGGACTGCAGTGATCTCCTTGCAGTCCTAGGGACTCTTAAAAGTCTTCTCCAACTCCACAGTTCAAAAGCATCAATTCTTCGGCACTCAGCTTTCTTTATAGTCCAAGTCTCACATCCATTCATGACTGTTGGAAAAACCATAGCTTTGACTAAACTGACCTTTGTTGACAGAGTAATGTCTCTGCTTTTTAATATGTTGTCTAGGTTGGTCATAGCTTTTCTTCCAAGAAGCAAGCATCTTTCAATTTCATGGCTGCTGTCACCATGCAGTGATTTTGGAGCCCCTAAAAATAAAGTCTGCCACTATTTCCATTGTTTCCCCATCTATTTCCCATGAAGTGATGGGACCAGAGGCCATGATCTTAGTTTTCTGAATGTTGAGCTTTAAGCCAACTTTTTCACTCTCCTCTTTCATTTTCATCAAGAGGCTCTTTAGTTTCTCTTTGCTTTCTGTCATAAGGGTGGTGTTATCTGCATATCTGAGATTATTGATATTTCTCCCAGCAATCTTGATTCCAGCTTGTCCTTCATCCAGCCCAGCATTTTGCATGATGTACTCTGCATATAAGTTAAATAAACAGGGTGACAATATACAGTCTTGATATACTCCATTCCCAGTTTAGAACTAGTCTATTATTCCATGTCCAGTTCTAACTGTTGCTTCCTGACCTGCATACAGATTTCTCAGCACACAGGTAAGGTGGTCTGGTATTCCCATCTCTTGAAGAATTTTCCAAAGTTTGTTGTGATCTACAGTCAAAGGTTTTTGTGTAATCAATGAAGCAGAAGTAGATGTCTTTGTGGAAGTCTCTTGCTTTTTAGATGATCCAATGGATGTTGGCAATTTGATCTCTGATTCCTCTGCCTTTTCTAAATCCAGTTTGAACATCTGGAAGTTCACAGTTCATGTATTGTTGAAGCCTAGCTTGGAGAATTTTGAGCATTACTTTGCTAGTCTGTGAGATAAGTACAATTGTACAGTAGATTGAACATTCTTTGGCCATATCTTTCTTTGGGATTGGAATGAAACTGAGCTTTTCCAGTCCTGTGGCCACTGCTGAGTTTTCCAAATTTGCTGGCATATTGAGTGCAGCACTTTCACAGCATCATCTTTTAGGATTTGAAATAGCTCAAGTGGAATTCCATCACTTCCACTAGCTTTGCTCATAATGATGCTTTTTAAAGCTCACTTGACTTTGCATTCCAAGATGTCTGGCTCTAGGTAAATGATCACACCATCATGATTATCTGGGTCATGAAGATTTTTTTGTATAGTTCTTCTGTGTATTCTTGCCCCCTCTTCTTAATATCTTCTACTTCTGTTAGGTCCATACCAGTTCTTTCCTTTATTGAGCCCATCTTGCATGAAAAATTCCCTTGGTATCTCTAATTTTCTTGAAGACATCTCTAGTCTTTCACAGTCTGTTGTTTTCCTCTATTTCTTTGCACAGATCATGGAGAAAGGCTTTCTTATCTCTCCTTGCTATTCGTTGGAACTCTACATTTAAATGGGTATTCTTTCTGTTTCTCCTTTGCCTTTTGCTTATCTTCTTTTCACAGCTATTTGTAAGGCCTCCTATGTCATGTACCTCCATCCATAGTTCTTCAGGCACTCTGTCTATCAAATCTAATGCTTTGAATCTATTTGTCACTTCCACTCTATAATAGTAAGGGATTTGATTTAGGTCTTACCTGAATGGTCTGCTGGTTTTCCCTACTTTCTTCAATTTCAGTCTGAATTTGGCAGTAAGGAGTTCATGATCCAAGCTACAGTCAGCTCCCGGTCTTGTTTTTGCTAACTGTATATAGCGTCTCCATCTTTGGTTGCTAAGACTATACTCAATCTGATTTTGGTATTGTCTGGTGTTGTCCACGTGTAGAGCCTTATCTTGTGTTGTTGGAAGAGGGTGTTTGCCTGATCAGTATGTTCTCTTGGCAAAACTCTGTTAGCCTTTTTCATTTTGTACTCCAAGGCCAAAATTGCCTGTTACTCCAGGTGTTTCTTGACTTCCTACTTTTGCATTCCAGTCCCTTATGTTGAAGGGAACATCTTTTTTGGGTGTTAGTTCTAAAAGGTCTTATAGGTCTTCATAGAACCTACCTAATTAATACTATTATCTATTACTTAAGTAATACCATTGACTAAAAGAAGCAGAAATTCTAGTTCTCATTAACCCTGAATTTTTAAGCAGGGGTAGAAAGCAAATAAAACATTTAGATTATACAAGGTATTTGAGGGTGATAATTATTATAAAGGAAAATAAAGAATGAGAGCATGTAAGTTGTGCTGGGGAATGGTTGGGGTTGAGTTACTGAATAATTAACTAAAACAGCTATATTCTTTTGATTCTGTGACTTTTCCTATTAGTAGTTTTATTTATTTATTTATTTGTGAGCTGTTGAGCTGAAACAATGACTTCTGATGTATGCACTAGGTACATGATATACATTTGCCATATCAATAAAATAATTATATATTTTATAATAAAATAATTATTTAGAATGAACTGAGTTTTTAGTAAAACATATCTTTACAACTGTTGAAAATTAGTATTTGAAATCTATGATGTTTAACTGAATTTTCTTATCAAATTTGTCAAAAAAGTTAAACCAATACCAAGGCTCAGCTTACATGGTTTCAAAGCATAATTCAAAGCATTTTTTTAAAAAATGGATATTGCAACTCTCCTGGTGATCCAGGGGTTAAGACTGTGTACTTCCACTGCAGGAGTCCCAGGTTTAATCCCTGGTTGAGGAACTGAAATCCCAAATGCTGTGGGTCATGGCCTGAAAAGGAAAAAAAACAAACAAAAAACTGTCTCCACCTTTCAGCTCAAGTCTCAGCACATCAGAAAGAACTCTGTTCATCATCTTAGTTGTTTTATTGCCCTGTATAACATTCAAGGGGCTTCCTCGATGGTTCAACAGTAAGGAATACACCTGCCAGTGTAGGAGATGTGGGAGACACAGCTTCATTCCCTGGGTCCAGAAGATTTCCGGGAGGAGGGCACAGCAACATACTCCAGAGGAGCCTGGCAGGCTGCAATCCATGGGGTTGCAAAGAGCTGGACATGACTGAGCACCTAAAATGTGTTTTATCAAGGCAGGAAGGCATGTAGAAAATGCTATCAAATAGATTTTAGTCTGTTGAGGCATCACCCTTAATTCAATAGAATAAGGCAAAAATTTTGCCTTACGATTTTACTTTTCTCCCAAATTCATAGTGTTATTGTGCCAAGTACTTGCCTAGAGTCTATATAATGAGTTTGCTGTAACAATTCTCCTTTTCAACCGAGTCTGTAATGCATTTACTGGCTGCACCATGAAATTTATTTTACTTTCACAGCACTTTTTCCTTATTGCAGTGCACATTTATCTATGGAACCTGCTGGGTCCTGTGATTTATGAATATGATTCTGACCAATGACTATACTGTATTTATATTTGAAAGTGAGTTAGCAGGTAGAATAATTATAACGTTAGCATAATTGCATCTTAGGTCTGTTTAATAAAATTCCACTTTGGAAATAGCTGTTTGAGCCTCACCTCAAAGTGTCTGTCTCAGTGAGGAGTCATTAACAATTCACAGCAAACATTTACTTCGTTAATTCGGTGTCACTCCTAGAAGACTTTCCAGACCTGCCAATTTTTTCCATGTTACAAAGTTTTGCTCCAGAATTTGTCACTGTTGAGCCACCTGACTCCCAGGACAGTGTTGGACGCTGCGCAAGGAGCAAGGAGAAAACTTCCGGATTGCACCCAGTGAGAGGCTTTCCACGTGGGTCATTGCTGTGATGTCATTTTAGCAGCTTGCGCTTCCTCTGCCGTAAGAGAAGAAAGCAAAGGCCCACGTAGGGGTGCCATTCCAGGCGCTCTAGAGCACAGTGTTTTTAACAGAACTACAAAATGATGCCTCCATGACTTCCTACTTTTGGATTTTTTTGAAGAGAAAGATTTCTTGATAATGTTCACGGTTCAGATACTAAGCCATGTCGGACTCTTTGCAACCCCATGGACTGCAGCACTGCCAGGCTCCCCTGTCCTTCACTATGTCCCGGAATGTGCTCAGATTCATGGCCACTGAGGAAGGAATGTCATCCAACCATCTCATCCTCTGTCGCTCCCTTTCTCCTCTTGCTCTCAATCTTTCCCAGCATCAGGATCCTTTCCAGTGAGTGAGTCGGCTCCTTGCATCTGGTGGTTAAAGTATTAGAGCTTCTCAGTGTAACTTATTACTTTATGACACAATTTGAAAGTTTTTGCATTAGCAGAAAAAGAGCAATTTTAATGTTAAACTGTTAAATTGATAAACATTAACCTGTTGAATGTTAAACTAAAAATATGTAACTATCTGATTAAAGGTGAACAGGATGAAGAATCGTGTCATTATGAGCAAAAAAATGAATACTACTTACTTTTCAAAGAATTGGACACGACTTAATGGCTGAAGAGCAACAATTGCAGACAGAGTTCCCAAAATTAAAGCCAAAGCAAACAAAACCTGGGTGAATATGCTCTATTTTTCATGAGCTAATGAGGTTAAACAAGGTTAGTAGAAGAGAATCAAGAAGTTAGCATTTGAAAATGGTGATCAAATGTAGGCTTCCAAAATTAGAGGCCAACATAAGAACATCACTTTTGAATTAGCTTGGTCATATTTTATGAAGAAAAATATCCTACATTTAAAACATTTTTATTTCATTCTTAAACTAGAAATTTAATTATTAGTATAACTTATCAGCTTATTATGTTTATTTTCTTTCCTCCTAATGCTTCCACCAATGTTATTAGGAAGGAAACACTGGATTAAAATGAAGTTGACCTCATGCTTTCTCTATGGGAGAAAATGATTTTTAATTATTATCAGAATTCCAAAGCCCAGTGGACAGCAGAAATAGTTTTACCTGCTCAGTAGAACAATTCTTTTTTTATCTTTTTAGTTCCTTTAAGTGTTAAACTTTAAGGTGCAATAGATCGTGAATGCAAAATAAATTAAAAGGAATGCATTTGTTGGTGCTCTGCCATTTCTTTTCTGTGGTAACAGGGGGAAAAAGCCTAAACCAGAAGTATGACCAAGCCCTAATTTCCATTTCTGAATATGTATATGCTTGATTTTGGAGAATTCATTTCAAAGAAAAACAGACTGTCATGAATTCACCATTATCATGATTAGTCTGAATTTTCAATGTCTCTAGGATATCTTCTAGGAAGTATATGCTCTGCCACTAGATGGTGATAAAAGTTATAACAACCTTATTGTCCTTGTTAAGACAAAAACCCTAAATAAAATTGTCAAGCCAAAGAGGTTATTAGTTTTTCAAAAGTACTTAATTTACATTAATCTCTCTAAGTATTAACTCACAATGAAAGTGCATTCAAAATGTAATTTTATTATGAATTTATTTGTGACTTAAAATTCATTTTCTTATAGAAATAAAGTTGTAGTAAATTAGTTTATGTGTCAACAAAATTATTTCCATAATATAGCTGAAATACCATACTGACATACTGATGTGTGTGTGTGTGTGTGTGTGTGTGTGTGTGTGTGTGTGTGTGGCGTCTGACCCTTTGTGACCCCGCGGACTGTAGCCCACCAGGCTCCTCTGTCCATGGAATTCTCCAGGCAAGAATACTGGAGTGGGTTGCCATTTCCTTCTCCAGGAGATCTTCGTGACCCAGGGACCAAATGCACGTCTCCTTTGTTTCCCACATTGGCAGGTGGGTTCTTTACCACTGAGCCATCTGGGAAACCCCAGGGTATTGATACTTAGACTTATATAATACCAGGAAAGACAATCTTTCTGAATAAGCCAGCTGTGATTACAAAGGAACTTAGATCAAATTGCAACCAAGACAGTTTTGCCCCGAAGACAGATTCTGGTCAAACCCAGCTCTGGACAGGCTCTCTGCATCAGTGTCTCCTAAGCTGTGCTCCAGAAACTGTTTTATATCATCCTCCACTCTTTTCACACTCAAATGAGATCAGAAAACACCACCAGGTGATGAAAAAGAGTGATACACAAAAATATAACTAAATGAAAGTTTAAAATATTGGAATTACAAATATACAGAATTTTAAACACTTGCCAGATTTTGAAAATGTTTTTCAGACAAACGTTTAGTATCTTTAACCTATGAATAGCTCCCATAAATAAGTAGGAAAAAAGTAAGGCAATGAAAGGAAAACTAGATAAAGTTCATGAAAAGCCAATTCACTAAATTCACTGCTGGTTAATAAACCATGAGCTGAAGTTAGAAACTCGCTAGTAACCAAGAACATGGGGAAATTAAAAATTCCCATGTTTTATGCATCATATAAAATATCGGCAAAAATGTGGGGGAAAGCTGTATTCAAAATTTATTTTTGGACTGAATTTTACAGAAAGCCTTTTGGAAAAGCACGCTGGTTTAATTTATGAAAATTTGCTCAGCAATTACAAATCTGTGCACAGAATCTTACAGAAACATTAACTTACAAGCACACAGAGATGCTCATAGGCTGTCTGTGCCATTTAGACAACATTAGTAGCAAAAATACCCATCAGTAGAGCAATAGTTTCATAAATTGTGGTTAAGAAACTTTAATGAAATTCAATACAATGGAGTTTATTGGTATGCAAGAGTAAAGAGTCGAAAATGTATTAGATGAAGAATGAAGATTTCAGAGATATATTAACTATATTAGCTTATTTATGAAAATAAAAAACAACTTTTTTAAGTCGTATTTTTGAACTTTCCATTTCTAAGTGTAAATGCCTGGAATGAGGTCTGTAGAGATGTACACTGTGCCCAGAAGGAGTGGAGCAGGACATGACCTGAGAGGGGTTTACATTATTCACTGTAAAGAGATTTTCTTTTTTTTCCTTTTTTTTTAACACATTTTTTAAGTAACAAGGAGTTACCTTTATCTTGCTACAGGCTATTTCCAACATTAACATGCAGCAGAGAAGTAATTTGTCTAAAACTGAATAGTAACATAATTTTTTATTTCATAGTTTTAGAATTGAACAGTCCACATTATTAAACTTCCTCAAAGATTATGCAGTAACAGGTGACAAAAAACCTGGCCAGCAAGGTTGACTAACTTGTCACTTTGATGCCCAATAAGTGTCCATTAACAGAACTAACTTATTATAATGATACTTTTCTAAAACATAAATTAAAAAATGTAAATTATCGATAAATCTAAAACATTTGTCCTGTTTCAAATTTCACTGGGGTATAATTAAGTTACATTAATGTATGTGTATCATTGAATACTCTTCTATTTTTTGAAGGCTTTCTCCTGTACATTGTTTCAGAATATCTGGTGGATCTTACCTTTTTTTTTTTTTTTTTAGGCATTTTCACAGCCGTAACAAGAATGACTCATTACAAGCTTTCTTTTTCTTTCTTATTCTTTGACTGATATGTTCTTAAGTGCATTTTAAATTATCTTTTCAGTTTCTTTTACCATGGTGTATATAATCATACTGAAAAACAACTCAGAGTAATAAAAGTGTGACTGACTCAATTTTCAGACAAACCTTGAATAGCTATGAATTAACTTGTTAATTCTTTATTTCCCAGGTTAACATCTAACATCTAATACTAATTTCCTAACCACATGGATCCTAGATCTGCTTAAATAATTGGCACCATAGAGTCACTGCTATTTAGATTTTATCTCAGTAAGGATCTGCATGAGTAGACAAATAGCAGAAGAACCCTCAAATCCAGCTTCTACATCCTGCCAGTCTCTTCAATGATCATTCCAAAATTGTAAGTCTGTGAATACTTAGCTTCAATTTAAGCATTTTAGATTTGTGTATCCAAGAAAAATTTCTTTTATAGAAGAAAGTCAATTAGGATGACGTTTAATTATTCAGATACTGTGTCTTGTGCTAGAAGATGCTAATTTCAGTAAAATCCAGTAAGTGCTGGGACAGAACTCGGTATCTGTATGGGTGTTCCACTATATTCAAAATATTTGCATAAAAAGGTTAGAACCAGTTAAAATAAAATAAATTCCTCTCAAACAGGAAAAACGTAAATCAGCTTAGAGCACCAAAGAATGACACTTACATATAAATGTCAAGAACTTATTGTGATTACTGATAGAAATATTTAATAAAATACCAATTTAAGGAGAATTACTATTGATTTAATGGTTCATAGTGTTATAATATGATTATAACTAATTCATGAATAATTAATAGAGAATGAATACCAAAATGCAGGTCTTGTATATCAAAAAATATTAAGTATTTCAAACTTGAAATGCTTTTCCTTTTTTTAGTTATTTTTTTTACTCTTTATTTTATATTGGAGTATAGTTGATTAACAGTGTTGTGTTAGATTCAAATGTACAGCAAAGTGATTCAGCTATACATATGTGAAAAAGTCGCTTTTTCATTTCCATGGACTATACACTCCATGGAATTCTCCAGGCCAGAATACTGGAGTGGGTAGCCGTTCCCTTCTCCAGGGAATCATCCCAACCCAGGGATCGAACCCAGGTCTCCTGCATTGCAGCCTGATTCTTTACCAGCTGAGCCGCAAGGGAAGTCCAACAATACTGGAGTGGGTAGCTTATCCCTTCTCCAGAAAATCTTCCCGACTTGGGAATCAAACCAGGGTCTCCTGCACTGCAGACAGAGTCTTTACCAACTGAGCTGTCAAGGAATCCCTATCTACGTGTATCTAGTCTTTTAAAAATTATTTCCCTATTTAGGTTGCTATATAATAATGAGCAGATTTCCCTGTGCTATACAGTATGCCCTGAAATCCTTTTCCTTTTGTATTTCTTTTATTTTTTTATTTTTTTTTTACGTTATTTTTTTCTGTAATATTTTTTTTTTTTTTTCTTTTTAA
The DNA here is from genome assembly GCA_006410935.1 of Redunca redunca. Taxonomy (NCBI): domain Eukaryota; kingdom Metazoa; phylum Chordata; class Mammalia; order Artiodactyla; family Bovidae; genus Redunca; species Redunca redunca. The sequence goes on along the minus strand of SJYQ01005716.1, from coordinate 116,689 downwards.
A
>SJYQ01005716.1:95196-115560 GCA_006410935.1 Redunca redunca | reverse complement strand
GGCCAAAGTACAGGAGTTTCAGCTTTAGCATCATTCCTTCCAAAGAAATCCCAGGGTTGATCTCCTTCAGAATGGACTGGTTGGACATCCTTGCAGTCCAAGGGACTCTCAAGAGTCTTCTCCAGTACCACACTTCAAAAACATCAATTCTTTGGCGCTCAGCCTTCTTCACAGTCCAACTTTCACATCCATACATGACTACTGGAAAAACCATAGCCTTGACTAGATGGACCTTAGTTGGCAAAGTAATGTCTCTGCTTTTGAATATGCTATCCAGGTTGGTCATAACTTTTCTTCCAAGGAGTAAGCGTCTTTTAATTTCATGGCTACAATCACCATCTGCAATGATTTTTGAGCCCAAAAAAATAAAGTCTGACACTGTTTCCACTGTTTCCCCACCTATTTCCCATGAAGTGATGGGACCGGAAGCCATGATCTTCGTTTTCTGCCAACCTTTAAGCCAACTTTTTCACTCTCCACTTTCACTTTCATTCAGAGGCTTTTTAGCTCCTCTTCACTTTCTGCCATAAGGGTGGTGTCATCTGCATATCTGAGGTTATTGATATTTCTCCCGGAAATCTTGATTCCAGCTTATGTTTCTTCCAGTCCAGTGTTTCTCATGATGTACTCTGCATAGAAGTTAAATAAGCAGGGTGACAATAGACAGCCCTGATGTACTCCTTTTCCTATTTGGAACCAGTCTCTTGTTCCATGTCCAGTTCTAACTGTTGCTTCCTGGCCTGCATAAGATTTCTCAAGAGGCAGGTCAGGTGGTCTGATATTTCCATCTCTCTCAGAATTTTCCACAGTTTATTGTGATCCACACAATCAAAGGCTTTGGCATAGTCAATAAAGCAGAAATAGATGTTTTTCTGGAACTCTCTTGCTTTTTCCATGATCCAGCAGATATTGGCAATTTGATCTTTGGTTCCTCTGCCTTTTCTAAAACCAGCTTGAACATCAAGAAGTTCACGGTTCACGTATTGTTGAAGCCTGGCTTGGAGAATTTTAAGCATTACTTTGCTAGCGTGTGAGATGAAACCTTAGGTTTCACCAAAAAGCTTCCTCTGCTTTGGTCTTGAAAGCCATCATCTTCTGTGGACAGATGCGTAGTAGCATACAGGGTAGACCAACTTACTTCCACCACTCCATTTACCCTTTCCTTCTCTCTCACTTTCTCTCTCTCTGGCTATTCTGATTTATGTTTGTTTACTTATTTGCCTGGAAGATATTGTTAAGTTCCAGTAAAGCATTACTATGATGTAGACTTGCTCTAATGGAGATGAGATTATAACTCATTAACAATGTCTGAAAATTTTCATCCAATCAATTAAAGTGTGGAAGGATTGGCACATTGACTTCACGTTGCCAGTAAGGGATGAGTACAGTGTGGGATGAGGTCTTTATGCTGCATATATCTGAGTAAGTCAAGACCAAAATTACATGGCTAAGGGTAGTGGGCGGGACCCTTGATAGTGCTCCTTTGTCCTTTACAAAGACTGTGTGTGTGAGTGTGTGTGTGTGTGTGTGTGTGTGTGTGGGAAGAGAGACAGAGTGAGAGAATGAAGCAGAACATAATAGAGCCATAAATTGCCAAGAATATAATAACAGAACAAGCAGCCGTGTGCACGTTTCAAAGGTGTCCCTGAGAACAGGAGGGTGAAACCCAGCCAACAGGAAAGCCGTCCCACCCGCAAAGGGCAGCCATCCTTCCCAGACAGGCTCAGCCATCAAACACAAAGTGAGGCGTTTGGAGCCTCCTTCAAATTATGACATAAAGCAAGTGTGGGGTCCACTCAGGACGACTCGCACCTTTTCTCATCTCCCTTGGGCTCTCTTGTCTCCTTACCCTACGGCTCACTCTGCGGGCCATGTGCTGGAGGAGGGCTCCCCATGTCCCTCAGCCAGTCCAAGAGGCAGCCTGTACTACCGTCGGGTGAGGAACGAAAGAAAGGCCTTTACCAAGATGCTCTTTAAACCAAAGCCTTCTCTTTGGTAACCACTAGATCCCAGGCCATGTTGCAGAATAAGTTTCCATGATTTGTAAAATAATGGCAACTTGTGAACACTGCAAAATAGCTTAAAATACTATTTAACATGTATTGCTTCACTTCTAAGGCTTGTATATGGTCATGTCCTTCAAATTAATAAAGCAAATCGTATTATATTTTAAGTCTTGAGAAATCTGGGGTAAAAGGAACTGACATTTCAATTAATTGATTTTTCTCAAAATTTCTGTTCAATTTTTGCCTAATTTGTTAGGTGCCAACCTCACCAGGTATGCTCACAGGTGGCCTCACAGTTACCTGAATTCATTAAAAACAGTCAGTTGCAACCTCAGCTGGTAAAAAGTCCTCCTGCAGAGCAGGAGACCTGGTTTGATCCCTGGGTTGGGAAGATCCCCTGGAAAAAGGAAAGGCTACCCACTCTACTATTCCTGGGCTTCCCTTGTGGCTCAGCTGGTAAAGAATCTGCCTTCAATGTGGGAAGACCTGGGTTCGATCCCTGGGTTGAGAAGATCCCCTGGAGAAGGGAAAGTAAGTCCAGTATTCTGGCCTGAAGAATTCCATGGACTCTAGTCCATGGGGTTGCAAAGAGTTGAACGAGACTTAACAACTTTCTCTTCACTTCACAAAGATGATAGCTTTCTATTATCACAAGGAACAGTCTCTCCATATAGTTTTATCTTATGTGTGAATATATTTACATATACATATTACGATTGGCTCACTTTTCTGTCCCTAACAGACAGAATATTCTAATACTTTGTTGATGGAATGCAAATAATTTAAGAAATAGCAAATATTATTAGGAGCTCTAATAACAAGCAGAATTCCAATACAGACTTCCTCACTATGCTGGCTAATTTGGTGTGTCCACTTGATTAAGTACCCAGATATTTAATCAAATACCGGAAGATGTGATGTGGAGGCATTTTCTAGATGGGATTAACATTTCAATCAGTTGACAGTGAGTAAAGCGTATTATCCTCATCCACTCTATAATATCCTTGCCCAAGAGGTGGGTGGGCCTCACGCAATCAGTTGAAGGTCTTAGGAGAAAAAGACGGAAATGGTGCAATGGAGGACTAGGACACTCCTGACTCTTGTTCTTCCTACAGGCACACCAAGTATACAGCTACATGCAGATAAATCCCCTCCGAGAGAAATTCAGAAACCAGTTGAGAGACAACTGCACATCCAGTGGCTGAGAAAGTAGCCCCATCGAAGCAGGCAGGAAAATGTGAGACAAACTCAGCTACCCAAACCCTCCCCGGGCACTGTACTTCCCTTGAGAGGGACACCCAACTCTCAGCTTCTCCCTGAGGAGCAAAGAAGATATGAAACCCATCCAACACTCCAGTTTATTTGAGTGTCACCAGGGAGACTGGCTCCAGCATCCCGCTCTAAAAGCCAATGGGGACTTCCCTGGTGGTCCCGTGGCTAGGACTTGTGCCCAATGCAGGGGACCCGGGTTCAGTCCCTGGTCAGGGAACTAAATCCCACATGCTGCAACTAAAAAGATTCTGAGTGCTGCAGATAAAGGCCCCACGAGCCACAAGTAAGATCCGACACTACCAAATAAATATTTTAAACAATAGATAGGAACAACACCAGGATTACATAAAACAGACAGGCAGTTTCTGAGCAGGCAGGAGTGCTCCCCGCTGCCTTCTCCAGGGGCTCAGCTCAGAGGGACCATGAGAAAATGCCGAGGTCTCAGTTTCTCCTGGAAGGAATTTAACCACCAACTTTCACTGCTGCCACTGAGGACTGGGCTAATTCTAACTCACCTGCATCTGGAAGCTGATGGGTGTGGGTGAGCAGTAATCTCCTCAGCAATGATGGGTCAGTGGTAATTTACCCCACCTCTAAAGACCAACAGGACTTGTCACTCTAATCTCCTGGGAGCCACTTGGAACAAACATGGAAGTCTGGACAAGACCGAGTTTTGAGGGGCACCTGTAATCTCTGGTCAGCCTGAGGAGTCTATTAAGACAAAACTAAGCATTGGCTTTCTGGAAGAATAAAGTCATTATTCCCCACTCTGACTCAGTCCCAGTGCTTTCCCACTCTTAGCCCTTCCGCCTTGCCCTCCATTCACCTGATGCCTCCAGGTTCCTTAAAACTGCAAGGACGTTTGTTCAGGCTCAGTCACTCAGTTCTGTCTGAACCTTTGCAACGCCACTAACTGCAGCCCTCCAGGCTCCTCTGTCCATGGGATTTCCTAGGCAAGATCACTGGAATGGGTTGCCATTTCCTCCTCCAGGGCACCTTTCCCACCCACGGGTTGAACCCACGTTTCTTGTGCCTCCTGCACCAGCAGGCAAATTCCTTACCACTGTGCCACCTGGGAAGCCTGGACTTTAGTTCAGTCTCCTTCAACAGTGAGATGACCCCCCGTGTCTGGGCACCATCCCGAAGCAGGAGTCAGCGCTTTCTCAGACGTCTCCCTCTTGCTTGTATCATTGCAGTAAGTCATTCAAGGACTGACTCTTTCATTGTTGGCTGTTTCAATGGGCTCCTCTGTACTCTGACCTGTAACAGGTCAGCTGTGTCTTCAGCTCATCTGAGCTTCTGATGACGTGTCATCTCAATTAATTTTGATAACAACATCATAACGCATAAGCTGTTTATCCACACATTTTGATGGTGAATAAGCTCAAGCTCCTAAGGAATATGGACCTTGTATACATGGATAGCAGCCTCACTGGAAACAAACCCAAGATGACCTGATGCAGGGGTCATGTACTTGACCCCAACCCTGTACTGAAAGAATGTTCGGTGTGTAAGATTTAGAAATTGCATGGATGTCTCAAAGAATACTTCCCTGGTGGCTCATGGTAAAGAATCTTCTTGCAGTGCAGGAGATACAAGAGACTTCTGTTCGATTCCTGGGTTGGGACAATCCCCTGGAGAAGGAAATGGCAACCCACTCCAGTGTTCTTGCCTAGAGAATCCCATGGACAGAGGAGCCTGGTGGGCTGCAGTTCATGGGGTCTCAAAAGAGTCCAACAGGAGTTAGCAACTGAAAGTGAACAACTCGAAGAATATAGAGATGCCAGAAGGCAAAGGGAAAAATGCCAGTTTTTCTTTCTTCTTCCACTGTAGGCAACTCTTTGTCTGTATTTTTATGTGTACTTTTTTGTGTGTTTTTTACAACACACATGTGTTTTTTAAAACCTTGAATGTTTTTTAAAAAGTACTAAGAAGTGCCCAGATATGAATCTATTGTTAAAAAATTTTACCTAGGTACTTGATGACTCATATGCATCTCAAGAGCAAGTTATTTTTCAGAGTATCTACTTTCATTTTGTTGAATTTTGCTCCTATAAAATCCTAGTAGAATTCATATTATTTGCAAATGGAGCCTTGAGGATCTATTACACATGTCTATTTTATTGTTTTTCTTTATTTTCAATTAGTTTTCAAAAAATTGCTGTGCTGATCTTTGTATTACTAATCCAGTTTTCTTTAGAGGCTATTGGTTTTTCACTCTCTACTGGATTTTATATTTTGATAATTGTGTTTTTTATTTGAAAGCTCCCTTAATGAATATTACATTGTTTCTCTCATATGAATATAATTTTTCCCATGATTTTTACCCTCATTTTTTAAAAAATGTTGGTAAAGTATACTATACTTTGGCAACCTGATGGAAAGAGCTGACTCATTGGAAAAGATCCTGATGCTGGGAAAGATTAAGGGCAGGAGGAGAAGGGGGCAACAGAGTATGAGATGATTAGATGGCATCACCAATGGACTCAATGGACATGGGTTTAAACAAACTCCAGGAGATGGTGAAGGACAAGGAAGCCTGGTGTGCTATCNAAAGTTCAAAAATTATGTTGTTGTAGAAAATCTATTCTGGCCCATTTTAAAATAACTAGAATTTAGCACTTTGTCTTGTATGTAGACATTTGTTGTTTATAATATTTGGCATCTATTGAATATTATTACTGTATTGGTCACGGTTCAGTTAGGAAAGATTTGATGCATTGAACAGAATTTAAACAAAAATAATTTTATTAATAGATATGTACAGAGATGTGGGTTGGGGTGAGAAAACCGTCATGGAATGAATAGTGATGTTGTAGGAAATGAGAGAAAGTGGGAAGTTCCTCCCACCCCAGAGGAGCAGGAGCTTCAGCTAACATCAGCCAAAGGGCAGAGTATGCACCTATGAACATTCACGCTTCCGTAAAAGCAATGGGAAAAGCTGGCAAATATCACCAGTGGCAACTATTTCAGAACCCTGGAAGATAACTGAAGGCTTGTGGCAACCCAGACAAGATGTATTTAAGAAAAATGTCTGCATTTCAGTAAGAACAGTGAGGTTTGTGGCGTTTTAACAAGCCTCTGTCCTAACTCCATGCTCACCCTCCTCAGTGAGTGCCTTAAGAAGCTAACAGCCTTCCTTCCATCAACCTGGGACCGCAGAGCGTGGCATACAGCAGAGTTCTTTCAAAGCTTAATTTCCAAAGAAATGTCATTATTTGATGGATAAATGTGTTCCTCCGAGGAGATGCTGTGAGGAAACGAGGTTTACTAATGACATAGTCATATTTGGAACATTTATGGAGCAGTAAATACATATTTTGGGTTTTGTTCTAGGGAATTTAGGGGAGAAAACAGCAAGAAAGGGATTTTATAATTTTATTCCAAAATCATAGATTACTAGTTCTATAGCTTTACTCATAAACAAGCAAAGGATGATGAGAAATAGAAATGTAGTATTTTAACAATTTTATGTTGCTGTTTTCTTAAAGTCTTTGTAAAAAAAAAGTTTTACATTTGTCTTCTGTTTGCCAATACATAAATAACTTCTCACACTAATATGATATGGTATGATAATTTGTTTGATTACAACTACAACTCACTAATATCTTTCAAGAACAGTACATTCTTACATGTTTATTGTCTCCATTAAAGACATAGCTTAAAACATAGAGCTTGCAAAGTAGCAATGTTGATTCTGTTATGAAACCCCCTTGGGCGGGAATTTGTGACCAAGCCTCAGTGTGTGTGTACTCAGTCCCTAAGTCTTGTCCGACTCTGTGACCTCATGGACTATAGTCTGCCAGGCTTCTCTCTCCATGGGATTTTTTCAGGCAAGAACACTGGAGAGGGTTGCCATTTCCTCCTCCAGTAGATCTGCCTGACCCAGGGATAGAATCCACATCTCCTGCATTGGCAGGTGAATTCTTTACCACTGTGCCACCTGGGAAGTCTCAGTAGGCAACTTAATTACAGTGGTGAGCTGTAATATAAAATATAAGAAAATAAAATATAAGAATATAAAATATGATTTGGAGACTGGCATGAGTACATGAAATCTTGAAGCACAGCAATGATCAAAACCTGTGAAAACTTATATCTAGCATTTAAAATGTTTTATCATCTTAGTTTAGCTTTACAGATTCCAGGGTTCACTAAGATACTGGTCCAGGGAATTTTGGAGGATTTTACCTCATAAGCCAAAACAGCTTCTTTAGTATATGCCTTATGGCAAATGGCTCTTTATCTGGGGGAAAGGCTGATTTGAAAATCATTCACAAGGATTATTAACCATGTGTTGTTCCATTAACCATAGGAAAAAAAGTATTTAAGTTACAAAAGCAAAGGGAAGAAAACCGTGAGTGGCTCTGCAAAGATCTTTACAGTGCGCTTTATGCCAAGAAAACTGCAGGCGTGCTAACTCATATCTTCATTATGTGTGCGAGTCGAGAGATTCTGTGGCCCTTGGGATCATGAATGAGACAGAAATCACTGGAACTGGAAGACATCACTATCTTGATGAATATCTTGCCTCCAGTGGGAATGATGGGTATGTTGGAAACTCACAACTTGACTAAAGTTGGAAAAGAATTTAGGGGAGTTTTTCCCTTGGTTAATGGGCTTCCCTGGTATCTTGGGATTCCTCAGTAAATTTCTTTGGAAAGAAATCACCTGCCAGTTCAGGAGATGCAGCTTTGATCCCTGGCTTGGGAAGATCCCTTGGAGAAGGAAATGGCAACAGAGGAGCCTGGAGAGCTACAGTCCATGGGCTTGCAAAGAGTCAGGCATGATTTAAGGACTAAACAACAACAGTTCCTTGCTTATACTTTTACAGTATTGCAAAGAATCTCAGAAGGCTGAGAAAAAAAACTGCACTCACAATTGATTATTACTTAATATTACTTTGAAAAGAAAAACCTAGGATTTTATGTTAAACCTTTCTCAACAGCGGTCCATCACATTGTGTTCAAAAGAACTCACTGCTTTATAGTCAGGACCAACTAATTAGGAAACAGAATCCACCTCTATTTCAGACCAAAATCTCCCCTAAAAAGTCACACCCCTAGCAGTCTTCCGCAATATAATTTCATTTGTATTGTATAGCCTGGAAACAGCTTAAATTTGTGATATATTCCTCACGATTGGGCAAACATAAGAGGATTGTAATTGCAAAGTCACATAAGCATGGGCTGCAGGCTGAAAGATAAGCCTGTTTGGAGAAGAAATACTAATAAAATGCTCATTTTTAAGCAAGAAAACACCGGAGAGATATATTAGGCAACTGCAGGTTAACAGAAAGGTACAAATTTGAGGTCTGGAGATGCTGAATTCTGTTTGAAAGTATTCTTTTTTATTTTTTTCCTCTACAAAGATGTAAAGCAGAATAGAATATCTCTCTAAAAAGACTTTATCTGTATTTTCAGATTACTGTCAACAAAGGAGGCTCTCCCTCTCCTGCACTTTTAGATGCTCACTAGAGAATTCTATCTTTCCTAGAGCTTTGGGGCCATTGTTTGAAATCATATCCCCCCAAGCTTTTCTTTAGGTGTATAGAGATGATGACTTATTCAACAGATTACAGCTCATTTTGCCATTTTTCACAATTTAGTCATCCCTGACAAATGACTCTAGAAGGTGCTGACACTTATTGCATGTTTTTTCATCATTCAGTCAACTCCGTCAGAGTCAATAGGTCCTGAACTGAACCATTCACGGGATTGAAGCCTGTAAATGCAAAGACATCCCATTAAACTCTGTCTTTCTCTCTCTGTCTCTCTGTCTCTCTCTCTCCCTCGCTCACACACACACACACACACACACACACACACACTACACTTAAACTCAAGGTTCACAATGTGCTGAACTCATATTTATATCTCAAAAACAATTAAAAATCTGTAGGCAAATCAAGTACAGCGCATTCTGAGATTAGGGTAAGTGAAATATTGTTAGAAATAACCTATGTCACAGTACATCATTGCCTCTAAGCCACATATACATGCATATGTATACGTATTTCTACTTGTTAACTCTATCAAGCTAAACATGAGTCCATAAGGATGTCTGCAACTCATGACCACATGGGTCTTTCTAAAATCTTTCTCTGATTTCTCTACGATTTTCACTCCAACAGTGAGCAAGCTGGCTCCCACTGCAGCTATTTGTGCACTTAACTGCTCAGTTTCAGTGTGCGTGTAGACCTGTCTCAGAATTATGAACCCATAACCCCACAGGAAGCAACCGTATCAACAACAGTGCATCGTTTTTGTGCGGTCACTTTGGTCTCACAGGCTCTGTCTTCTCCAGGGTTGAATGGGCTCCTCTGTTCCCACGCTTTCAACATGGGTGTCCTTTTTGGTGATGACATTCCCCAGGACTCAGATCTCTCTCTTGAGGTACTGTTTCAGCCCTCATCTTTCATATTGTTCTTTCTCCTCTATCTCCTCCTCCCCAAACCTTATAAAAATAGAAAATATATATTAAATAATAAGTGACAAACATTTCCCTTTTTTTATAAAGGTAATTAAAATTACTTTGTAGATCTTTGATCTATCTATCTATCTATAAATTTTCAATTGAAAACAACACTAACTGGAACAGCTACTTTCTTCCAAGTATTTTGTTTTTACCCTTGTGATTTCAATCAAATCTCTCAAGATATTTTCTCATAGAGTAACATATAAAATTATTATTGGCTTAACATGATCAATCAGGACATAAAACCTCCATAATTCTCTAAGGCTCATACATGGCCACATACTTTTCTTAAAGTTTACCTTTCAGCCTTGGACAGTATTACTTCCTTCCAGACTTTTATAACCCATTCATGCTACCTAGAGACTTACACTTTTGTGAACAATGGTTCACCTTGTGAATATGAAAAAAAAAAATCATTGCTGGGAAACCAAGCATGGGGTTCTTCTGTACCCTCCATAAAGAAGTGCCCAATCAAAACTGCAGAGTGGGACGTTGCCCACCTCACTATGGAAGACGGCTTGTGCACAGAAACACATGGGGCAGAGCGGAGCAAAGGCAGCTCTCAAATACCCAGACTTTAATTTTTCTCCAAAAACACAATTTGGAAATAAATCCACTATCCTTCTAACAGAGAAAATTGTAGAAATTGTTGAAAATTACTGTTTCAAAGAGCCAGCCAGAGGCACTGAAAAGTGAAATACTCAATTTCTAAGAACACAGGTGATGCATGTTCAAGTCATAAATTGGAAAGATGAAATAGATATAACTCTTGGTCATATATTTGGAGAAGCTGGTTATATTAAAAATATATTATTGTTATCTAGGTATGTATGTACTACACACAGTAAAGCATTTTGTGGCTTCTACAGCATCTTTATTATCATTAATTTTTATGAAAGAACACAATTTTTAGCATATTGCTGTCTGCAAGAGTGTATCACACAATCTTCAAAACAATTTATTGAACAATTCTAAGATGTGCTTTAAGAAATAGTTGCCTTGTATATCATTCCAATAAAATTTTGCATCCTGGGAAATTAGAGACATATGTTCAATAACCAAAATGTTGAAGTAAAGTGGTTTGAAATAATGATCATGTCATGTTAACACCCAAATCGGCAGTCAACTCCCCTCCCTCTTTGATACAGCATTTCACTTGATAATTAGCAGCTGTATGCTAATCACACTGGGGGCTTTTGATTTCCTGAGTATGCTAATTTAAAGCTCTGTTGAGTGGTGACTTTGTTTCCTAGAAGCCTAATATATAAGCTATATAGAATACACTATACAACTCATCCTACCCACAGCCTCTGGGGAGAATGAACGAAGTGCCTCTGTTAATGGTGCCTCACAGTAAAGAGGAAAATTGTTTGGACTCTGATTGAAAGAGGAGAAACTGACCCCTTCTGAGATTGGGATTCCTATGATGAACGGAGCCACTTGAGTGCTGAGGGACAATGAGAGCCACCAACAGCCACCAGGATCAAATAACACCTGGCTCAGCTCTCCTGAAAGCAGAATCTACTGAGTATTTTGAAACTGCATCATTTAATTAATGTAAATATGATGACAGTTAAGAGCTGATCTGACTTCCTAGTGGAAAATGAAAGGCTTTAGGGACTCTTGGGACATGGCCATGGAAGAGCTGATGTCAAGAGTGGCGGTGGAGTTGATGTGATAATGCTTCTTACATGATCTTTATCATATAACATTATTGATTTGGGTTTCTCTGTACAGCTCTCCGCCTGACCTTTCTTCTGTGCAGGTTATATGCTTGGCTTAAACAAAAAAGAGGATGTCAACTTGGAGTAATATCCACTGTCTGATCCCTCCATTAAAAGTATCAGTCATGAGATGGAACACTGAACCTTAGAGGATGCTTCAGGAAATAATATAGTGGAGCCCTGCAGTATTCATACCAAAGGGAATAGAAAGCCAGTTGAGAACCTAAAAGAAATATTTATTTTGTTTTCTTTAGGTTTATTCCTCTTGATATTCCTAGACATTGTATGTTTTCATGATAATTGATAATATTTCTAGTATTTACTGTTTCAGTTGGGTATGATTCTAGTATATAATTTATGTGTAGGTATATAAACATACACACATATATATATGTTTAAGAATAATACTATTTTTGTTTCCCATTTGATTNTTTATGTGTAGGTATATAAACACACACACATATATATATGTTTAAGAATAATACTATTTTTGTTTCCCATTTGATTAAAGAAAAACTATGTCACAGAAAACAATTTAAAGCTAGTTTTGTAAGGTCAACCTGCACACAAATGGTATAGCTCAGTTTAGTGCCAAGCACTCTGGTCCAAGGACATGCAGTGTACTCAGTATTTAGTGTATTTAGACACTACTTCTCTCTCTCTCTTTTTAACCAGTTTTATTTATTTTAATTTGAATTTCTGGCCACCTGCTGCAGCATGTGGCCCCTTTGTTCCCCAACCCAGAGTCAAACCTGCAGCCCTTGCATTGGAAAGCAGAGTCTTAACCACTGGACCACTGGGGAAATGCTGACACTATCTCTCTTGATTAAAACCCCACACATATATGAACCACCAAGATTGATAGACACTTTCTTAGGAACTTCAGTGTCCTATCTTATGAGACATGGATACTTAAAAAAAAAAGAAAAGAAAACAGAAGATTGCTGCAGAGGCTGTGCAGGGCTACACCATTTCCTTTATTCCATTATCCTTTACTTCAAACTGCTCCTTCCCTGTGTATATGGATTTAAAATACACAGCATAACTTCTGAATAAAGGATTTATAATGGATTTGTAAAACTCTTGCCAAATTAAAATCAAAAAGCATGTTTCAGTCCCTGGAGATAGTATTGCAGTGGATTTCTACAAATTTCATTTAAACCAGGCTTAATAGAACTTGCACCTACAGTTCTACTCATCATACAAACTACAAAAGCTAAAGGAATAATTCGGTAATATCTTGAGAAGAGAAGCATTGGTGTTCTGCTACATAGCATAGGACATATAAAAAAGTAGAAAACAAAGTATAGATATTTGCTTTATTTATTATGAAGTGATACATGTTTTTCAAAATTATTTCTGGGTGTATAAATAAAATAGTTTAAAGAGCTTACATCATCAAAGTAATTAAGGTGCTACCTAACTATCCACATTTCACTTGTATCATCTATCAGAATTATTTTCCTGCATAATTTAAACTTTAGTCACTTTAAACTAGACATGCACAGCTTTCTTCACCTCTGATTTTTCAATGTCCTTATGTTGCTCTGTCTTTAATTTGTAAGTTGGCTAGATATTGATTTCTAGATTGACAGTTATGTTTCCTCAGCATTTTAAATATGTATTCCATTTCTCATTGCAAACGCCACTGCTGATAAAATGTCCACCAGGCTAAATATTGTTTCCCTGTAGGTCATTTGTCCTTTCTCTCAGGTGACTTTCAGACTTTATTTTAGTTTTATATGCTCTGAATTTTTACCAAGATGTGTCTGAGAATAGTTTTAGTGTTATTCTTTCTGCTGTCAACTTAATGGACTTTCTGATCCATGCTTTCTTTAATTCTATTAAGTTCTCAGACATTATTTTTATAAACAATTTCCACTCACAAACAGTCTCTAAACTTCTCTGTTTCATTATAAAATAATGATACTAGTAGACTGCAATAAGTTGAACAAATATAATGTAATACCTAGATCAACTGCAAAATAAGCTATATGAGACAATATCAAAAAATAAAATGAAAATTTTTTAATGGATCAAATAACCCACAAGAAGGCAGGAAAAGGGAAACTGCAAATGAAAAACAAAGAGAACAATAGAAAATAAATGACAGACTTGAGCATTAACATATCAATAGTTACATTAAATGTAAATGATCTAAATGTACTGATTGAATGACAGAGAGTGGAAGATTAGAACAGGAACAATAACCTAACCATATGCTAAATACAAGAAAGCCTTTCAATTATAACAACATGGGTATGCATACATAAGACAAGCATACTAAATCAATTTTCTTTCTGTAAGCTAGTAATGAACACGTACACAAAACTACAGTTCCATTTTCAATCACTCAAAAAAGAAATAATTATTTGTAAATCTAACAANGCCAGAACATGGAAACAACCTAGATGTCCATCAGCAGATGAATGGATAAGAAAGCTGTGGTACATATACACAATGGAGTATTACTCAGCCATTAAAAAAAATATTGAGGACTTATTTGTTAAAACCTACACAATGCTGATGAATTAAACATGTTTGGAAAATGCAACCATTTCATGTGCCACAAATATAAGACTGAAGGAGATGTTCCTCCTGAAACTTTCACATTTATGAAGTATGAACCTTGAAAACTTGAATACAAATTACTGCAATTAAGTGGTAAATATGCTAAAATAGCAAAGAGTAAACTCTGTGCCATTGGCAATCATGTGGGATTGAGTCAGTCTTTCTGGAAGTGACTTGTGTACTGAGTCTTGAACAATGAGTAGCTATTTTCCAGATGGACAAACAAAAAATGCATTCTTGGAAGAGGAAGAAGAAACCAGTGCACAGATGTATGAATTAACACAGCAAACTGAGAGATCTCCAAATGCTTGTACTGCATTCAATTTAAAGGACTCAGGTTTGGTGACATGATAAAAAATGGAGTGAAAGTGGAAATAATTTTGCTTGGAAATATTCTGGAAAACAATTCACTTCTAATACTAAAATAGAGGGATTATATACTTAATTTTTTTAATAGTTTAAATCATTATATAAATGAAGTCATGTTCACCTTTGCAGCAGCATTGGTTTATTTCCAAGTCACAAAAACCAATTTCTGGGAAAAACATCCAATTATCCATCTTTTAATTTTATGATCCTTTGAGTAGTATCAAATCTTGACATCTTATTAGACTCTGAGTTTCTCTAATAGCCTCCTGGCTTGATGTAGGTAAACAATGTGTCTTAGTCATCTCTGTATGCCTAGATATGCCACAGCAGCTGGAACTTTATAGGTGCTCTGTAAATTTTTTTGCATACACCAAAGGAACATAACCATTAACAGGGCTAAAAGCCTGGTATAGTATAATGATAAAGAGCATGGATATTGAAGTCAAATACATACCCATTTGCAAGATTGGTATTTTGGGCAGTTATTTAATTTCAATGAACTTTATTTTTATTATTTTTTATTATTTTTATTACCTATGAAAAAAAGGAATCTAAGTTGCTTTTCTCTCCATGATACACATTTCTGAAAATACTATGTAATTCAAACTTGTTCAAGTTTGTTGTAAACGAGAAAATTCACAGCATGTAAATCTATCAACATGTTGAATATTTTATTTCGATGCTACTTTTAATTTTTGACATTATTTCTTACAGATTTTTTAATTCACTCTGAAAGAACAATAGTAAAAGATAATGCCAAGATTGTTTGGCCTTATTGTTGCACTTTAACACATACAGCTTCTGTCCCAATATTGTCAACTAGTGAGTATAAATTTTAATATTAGATTTATAAACAAAGAAAATATTTGGATGGCATTTCATATTGATTAAGGTAATTTAAATACTAACAGCTACCATAAAACCCAAATTCTTGATAAATGATATGATGCAAATAAACAGCTGGTCTAAAAGAATTTATGTTTCATAATTAAAGAAGCAAAATTCTCTGGCAAAAAATATAAACGAATTACAACCTCCAAGGAAGAGGTACCAACTTACACTTGATGATTTATTAAGACTAACATTTGGGGGATGATATTATGATTACAACAATTTTCTCATACAAATGAGGTGGTGATAGCTTATGGTGAACAACGTTGGATCTGTGATCTCCAAAGAAGATTTAGCTTCAGGATCAGGGACCAGGCTTGATCAGAGTTTTGTTAAAGTATGAAAAGGGGCAGAGAAAGCTTCTGACATAGACATCAGAAGGGGATGGAGAGTGCCCCCCTCACTAGTCTTTAGCAAGGGAGTTACATACTTTTTAATTAGTTATTACTATAAATCAAAAGAATGTCTCAAGTTTGTGAAAAATTTACCAGACCCACTCCTGTAATTTACATTCTAAAATATCAGGATTAGTCAGAAGGTTTTCAGGAAGGAGAAACTGTCCTCAATCAGGATACACTGTTGTTATATAATCCCTAGTGTAGAGTTTAAACTGAGTTGTTTGTTGTATAATCATCAGTTCCAGGCTTAAAGAAAAGAAAAAAATGAAAAAAACATCTTATGTGATTAAACCTAAGGAATGTAGAGGGGAAAAAAAAAAAAAAGTTGGTCCTTTTCTCCTTCTTGAGAATTCCAGACCCCTGTCTCCTTGGGAACCCCAGACTTCTTATCAACTTGCCTAGGAATTGACTCTCTCAGTGGTTAATGTCACCCGATGTCGCAATAGCACTACAGATTTCCACTTCAAGAGAGAATCGAGTACTTTATAGCAGACCAGTGTTCCCACTGACCAAAGTTTCTAACCTTTGATGAAACAAAATCTCATTTGATTAAGGATATCAGGCAGTAGCTAAGATAAAATGTTCAGCTGTCTTCATAGCAGCATTATTCATAATATTCCCAAACTAAAAACATCTAAATGGTTCACCAATGTTAAAATGAATAAATAAATTATAGCAAGTTCATACAATGGAATATTCTTCAATAAGAAATCTGCTGCTAGCCATAAAATATGGCTGAATTCCACAGGGTTATGCTCAGAAAAGTATGTGATGTATGTGTATAAAAGATGATTCTGCTGATATAATTTTCAAAAGCAGGTAGAGCTCACCTGCAATACTGAAAAACAGGATAGTTGTTTATATTTAAGTGGGCTTCCCTGGTGGCTCAGTGGTAAAGAATCTGCCTGTCAACTCAGAAGACGCAGATTCAGTCCCTGGGTGAGGACAATCTCGTGGAGGTGGAGATGCCCACTCACTCCAGTATTCTTGTCTGGGAAATCCCATGGGCAGAGGAACCAGGTAGGCAACAGTCTACAGGGTTGCAAAAGAGTCAGATATGACTTAGTGACTGAAAAAAACAATATTTAAATTTAAAGGCTGGTGTTTAAACAATAAGTGGTTTATGTTCTATTTATATGACTGTTGGTCACATCAGTTCAGTTCAGTTGCTCAGCCGAGTCCAACTCCTTGCAGTCCCATAGACTGTAGCACGCCAGGCTCCCCTGTCCATCACCAACTTCCGGAACTTGCTCAAACTCAAATCCATTCAGTGGGTGATGCCATCCAACCATCTCATTCTCCTGCCCTCAATCTTTCCCAGCATCAAGGGCCTTTCAAATGAGTCATTTCTTCGCATCACATGGTCAAAGTATTGGAACTTAGTTAGCTTCAGCATCAGTCCTTCCAATGAATATTCAGGACTGATTTCCTTTAGGGTTAACTAGTTTGACCTCCTTGCAGTCCATGAGACTCAAGAGTCTTCTCCAACACCACAGTTCAAAAGCATCAATTCTTCGGCTCTCAGCTTTTTTTATGGTTGGTCACATGGGTGTATTCATTTTGTCAAAATTCTTTGTGCTGTACATTATGGTCTGTGCTGTTACATGTCATATATTATAGCTCAATAAGAAGTTTTTAAAAACATAAAATTTGCATAAAATGATTTCAACATAATAACTGCTTCTAAGGTTTGGGAAACAGCCTATAAAGGACTTATCTTAATGCTCTATTCATTATAAGTACCCAATAAAATGTAATATACTTGTTTGTATCCTTCCACCTGTCTTAAATTCCAGGTTTTATTGTATACCCTTTACAAAATGTAAAAACTGTGTAAGAACTCCAAACATGTTGCTACTCTTCTTACAAGATGGTCTTGCTTAATGAAATGTTATTAGTAACTGTTTTTAAGGTATACTATGCTTTCTGTAAATTGTCAATGGTAATCTAGTTTTCAGGTCTGACATTCATCAGTCTGCTATAAATTTTCTACTGAATATATATAGCCTTTTTATATTGAATAATACAGTGTCATGGCTAAGTGCACAGGGTCTGCAAATTGAATTGCCTTAGGTTCAAACCCCCACTTTGTCATGTACGAGCTTTGGAGTCGTGTAAGAATAAACCCTGCATCCACTTTCAATGTGAAGAGTTCATTCTCATGTTGAGAATGATACAAGGCATTTAGTAAATGTTAGGCATCACTACTTATTGCAGTGAAATTTAATAATTCAGAACCATTAACCATCTTCAGCAGTTTAAATATAAGAAATAAAATTCATTACTGTGACAGTCTTGAAACCTTCAGATGTGGCTAATTTTTCTTTGAAAGTTGTGGATGTGTTTTTCTGTAGGAAAGAGAAGTTGTTTTTTGCTTAATTCATCAAGCATAAGGTACTCACAGATGCCTAATTAGTGGCATGCTTCACAAAGGACATGCTTGGTGAAATTTCTGTGAAAAGACCACATTCTGCTTGGCAACCCAAACTTTTAAATTCAGCCACCTTCTGGACAAGTGGCATTTATTTATTTATTTTTTAATATCTCATCTAAAAGTTCCCACTTTGCCTCTTAAAAGATGAATTTTCTCTGATTATCTGGATCACTCAAATAGAAGTCCCTCTCTCTGAAATGTTAATAGCACCACCATAAATTATCCTTTGTCTAAATGTGACTGCAACTTCTGGGTCTTAATAAGGGACAGTCTTACACATAATTTGTATTTGTCAATATAATATTTTACACTAACATTGTCAATTTATAGTAATTATTTTTTATGAAAAATTATGAGGTCCTAATACATTCAAGTCATGGTCCCATATTCAGAGAATATAAGTAGATCTAGGCTAATGCTCCTGACTTCCTAAAGTTCACAATTTATTTATGGTAATGATGCATATACACTAAAATAATAGAAAATATAGAGTTCAATGTGAAATTAATTTTTTAAATTAGAGAAAAGCAAGCTGATACTTTCTAGTTTGAATAAAATAGTGCTCAATTGAGTCTTAGAGTATAGATTAAATGAGATGAAAGAAAAGAATGAACACAGCAAACTGAGATAACAATTTAAGAAAAGAACAAAGTTTGCTGTACATCATATATTCTAAGGCACTTCAGTAGTGTTCGATTCTGTGCAACCCTATGGACTGTAGGCTCCTCTATCCGTGGAATTCTCCAGGCAAGAACACTGGAGTGGGTTGCCATGCCCTCCTCCAGGGGTTCTTCCCTACCCAGGGGATCGAACCCATGTCTCATGCACTGGCAAGTGTACCACTTGCTGCCTGGGAAGCCCAAAACTACCACGACTTCCATTGTTTTTGAGTGCAGGCAGAATACCACAGAGAACAATTTCCCTGCTTAAGTGATTCAGAATTAAAGAGAGTTCAGCAATAATAACTGAATCAATTACTTAACACAATTTAATAATCCACTGAATTAAACATGTTAAGATGAGTTTAACTTTTTTTCACTACCAATGGTTGATAATTGGGGTGGAGAGTATTAGCATTACCAACAATACCCCACCCCCCCCCAAAAAAATCTTTGATTTCTTAATGAAATCACTTGGAAAATGTTTTTACTCTGCAATATTAAGCATTTTAACTGAAAGAAACATATAAAAAAGCAAGTTGATATCTATTATTTTAGAAGACATTAAACTAGATTTTTTAAGAAATACTACTTCTGAAAAACAGTATGAGTTTCTAGATGAGGCTCTTGATGTTCTTTCTGTAGATCAAGAAATAAAAACAAGGCTCTGCAGCTTGTATCTGGCTGTTGACCTTTAATAATAAGTATTTAATTGGTTCTCATACGTACAACCTAATGAACTATTGCACGTGCATGATGAGACACGAAATTCTGACACCCACCTTCCTTCTGCTCCACAGCAAAAGAAAAATCTAAGTTTTGTCCTTTTTTAAATCAGTAAATCAAGGATTCTGGAATTCTAAAAGCATTTGGACATTTTCTTTCTTTTGTATCTTGATATCCCATGGGAAGATGACTTTCTTCTGTATTATTCTTCTAGATTAATTTTTGAAACTCAGATGGACCATATTAAAATCTTTGTAAAATATTTATTTTTTATATAAATTTATTTATTTTAATTGGAGGCTAATTACTTTCCAATATTGTATTTGGTTTGCCATCATCAACATGAATCCACCACAGGTATACACGTGTTCCCCATCCTGAACTCTCCTCCCTCCTCTCTCCCTGTACCATCCATCTGGGTCGTCTCAGTGCACCAGCCCCAAGCATCCAGTATCATGCATCGAACCTGGACTGGCAATTCGTTTCATACATGTTTCAATGCCATTCTCCCACATCATCCCACCCTCTCCCTCTCCCACAGAGTCCAAAAGACTGTTCTATACATCTGTGTCTCTTTTGCTGTCTCACATATAGGGTTATAGGTACCATCTTTCTAAATTCCATATATATGCATTAGTATACTGTATTGGTGTTTTTCTTTCTGGCTTACTGCACTCTGTATAATAGGCTCCAGTTTCATCTACCTCATTAGAACTGATTCAAATGTATTGTTTCTAATGGCTGAGTTGTGTATATGTACCACAGCTTTCTTATCCATTCATCTGCTGATGGACATCTAGGTTGCTTCCATGTCCTGGCTATTATAAACAGTGCTGC
>SJYQ01005716.1:83642-94234 GCA_006410935.1 Redunca redunca | reverse complement strand
TTTATAGTGATTATCATAAAATGTTTTATTAAATTGAACATTAATCACTTAACTTTTAGAAATATTTTAATTAGTATAATTAATTGTAATTAATCAGTATAATTAATAAATGGACATTTTAGTACTTATTGGGCTTCCCAGGTGGCTCAGTAGTAAAGAATATGCCTACCAGTGCAGAAGAGGTGGATTCCTTCCTTGGGTTAGGAAGATCCCATGGAGGAGGGCATGGCAACACACTCCAGTGTTCTTGCCTGGATGATCCTATGGACAAAGGAGCTTGTGGGCTACAGTCCATAGAGCTGCAAAGAGTCGGACATGACTGAAATCTCTTAATACACACAGCATGGCAATACATATTAGGAACAATTAGACTAGCTGGACATAACAATTTATCATGTGAGAAGGTATATTTATGTGAAGTGAAATGAAAGTGAAAGTCACTCAGTCGTGTACATGGAATTCTCCAGGCCAGAATGTTGGAGTGGATAGCCTTTCTCTTTTCCAGGGGATCTTCCCAACCCAGGGATCGAATCCAGGTCTCCTGCATTGCAGGAGGATTCTTTACAAACTGAGCTTTCAGGGAAGCCCTACATTTATGTGAGAAGTTTACAATTTTAACTAGAACAATCTGAATATTGAGTGCCTTTTTAGCAAAGTAACCTACCTGTCTCTAGAAGGTGATAAAAAAAAATCACATAATAATTCAGTAAGTGTCCAGTCTAAATTTGTTCATGGAATAAATGAAATATAATCACATGCATTCTCAAGGAACTTTAGTTCTTCTGCTGGACCACATTTATCCCCTGGCTGCATTTCTTTTTAACCATTCGTGCCACCGCCACAGCGCTGCCTGTCTCTTGGTGTCTGACCTTCTGCTTCTCTGCTTACATTGTTGGGGTGGGCTGGCTGGAGAGCCTTTCCCCCATTGCAAGTACTGGAGCTCAGGAGTCAAGTCTCGTGGGGCTTTGCCAGAGCCAGACAGCCCTTCACTGTAGCTCAGGAGCACACCTGGAAGGACTGTGTCATCTCCTTTCCCACTTCCTGACACACCTGTCTATTCCTGTCTCAGGTTCTGTTTGGTGGGAAAACCAAGCTAAGAAAATGCCAAATGGAGAAATTGTATCTGTCTAAAACACCTCACAGTGGATTTTTTTAAAAAGACATTTATGAAGAGTAAATCCAGAAAACTAAAGTCTAAATAGGAAGAGTCATGATTTGCATGGAAAGTCCAATGGTCATTTTCTCTGAGAGGTGGTGAACGCGTGGCCACCTACCCCTCTGTGGACAAGGCGGCAAATCAAAGTGGTAAAATGGGGACAGGTTTAAATGAAGAGAGGGAAGTGATCCAATGGCCTCTTATCCTCCAAGAGGCATTAAAGACTCAATTATGAAGGTTGTCATAGAGCTGGACCAGCTCACCCCACCCCTGCTCTGGTGTAGAAGCCCAGTGAGGTACATTTCCAGTACTTTAATTTCACATACCGATGGCTTCCTTTTCTCCTCCTTTAAACTGTTTAAAATCTTAAAATTATGAATTATTTTAATGTCATAGAAAATAAACAAGGGGGAGAAAAGGATAAGAGGAAACTTTTGTTGCTGATTACATGTTCATGATCTTGATTGCTGTAATGGTTTCACAGTACATTCCTAAGTCAAAGCTTATCAAGTGTATATGTTAATAGGTGCAGTTATGTCAATTAACTCCTATTAACTCTGCTTTAAAGATTAAATTAAGTCTGACAGAGAGAGACAAATATTGTATGATATCACTTTATATGGAATCTAGAAAATAAAACAAACTAGTGAATATAACCAAAAAGAAACAGACTCATAGATACAGGGAACAAACTAGTGGTTATCTGGGGAAAGAGGATGGGGGGAGAGGTAAGAAGAAGTAGGGGATTAACAGATACCAATTATTGTATAAAACATTCATAAATAAGTTCCAGGGGAATACTGTGAAACACAGGGAATATAGCCAGAATTTTATAGTAACTATAAATGGAATATAACCTTTAAAACTGTGACTCACTGTTATACACCTGTTACTTATGTAATATTGTACATCAACTGTACTCGAATTTAAAAAAGAAANACATCAACTGTACTCGAATTTAAAAAAGAAAAAAAAAATTAAGTTAGGAGACTCAAAAAAATGATATAGGAAGTAATCAGTTACTTTCACACAATATATTTTAGTATATTATTATATTTCAGGTTTAATAAATTGAAATATTAGCTTTGAAATGGATATTTTTAGTAAACTGGAAATAGTAACAGTAAAGCTCCACCTCCCTAAATCCTTTCTTTTCCCATCTTGCATAGTGGTAATCATTCCTGAAGTTGCTGCTTATTAGTTCAGCATATAGTTGGTAATAATATTACGCATAATATTCACGCTAAGTCACTTCAGTCATGTCTGACTCTCTGCGACCCTGTGGACTGTACCAGCCAGACTCTTCTGTCTTTAGGATTCTCCAGGTAAGAGCGCTGAAGTGGGTTGCCATTTCGTACTCCAGGGGATATTCCCAACCCAAGGATCGAACCTACGGCTCTTGTGTCTCCTACATTGGCAGGCAGATTCTTTACCACTGCACCACCTGGGAAGCCCTATTAAAATGGGAAATCTCTAAAGCAGGAGACAGTCCAGTGACCAGGAATGGGAGAAAGCAAGAGTCCTGTTTTGGACAGATTAAACGTGAGCCTCTTCTCAAACACTGAGGTGGAAATGTCAAGTAGATATTTGGGGAATATTTAGATCTAATCTTAGTATTCAAAACCATGCATCTCGATGTTATCACTTGTATTAAAAAAAGCATGAATAGAAAAAAGGGAAAACCTCAGATTAAAAGTGCAGGATACTCTAATATTTCAAGTTTGATCAAAATAGTGTGATTAAAGCCTCCAAAACAACTAAAAGGAGTACAGAGGAGAAAAATCAAAAGGAAATACAGTGCCAAGTACTATCTCAAAAGCATCAGCATTTTGAGAAGGAGGAACTGGTCCAGGTGGAAATGCTAAGAGTCTGAAAACAGGAGAAGTACAAAAGCAGCCTTGTATGGGCAAACAGGAAAGAACTGGGGAACTGGATTATGGAGTTCCTGTGACGTGCAAAGATCAGGAACTAGGTCCTGAGATGGGTGAGGAGAGGGTGGAAAGGAGATGGACATAACTTGTATGGGGTAGAGTTTTCTCTAAGGGGAGCAGGTGACAGCTCAGAGACACGGGTGGTCAAGGGTAGTCTTTTTTTTTTTTCTTTTATGTTAGCTGTTTTCTCTTGACCTTTCTTTTTTTAAAAAATGTTTATTTTCATGTATTTATTTATTTGGCTGCTCTGGGTCTTAGTTGCTGCATGTGGGATCTAGTTCCCTGACCAAGGATTGAACCTGGACCCGTTGCATTGAGAGCATGGAGTCTTAGCCTCTGGACCACAGGGAAGTCCCCAAGAGTTGTGTTAATGTAGTGGATATAGGAGCATGCTTATGTGCTCACAGTGAAATTCCAGGAGGAAGGAAAGAAAGGTGGAAGCAAAGGTTTTGAGCAAGTGAGATAAGTTGGAATTCAGATTTCAGAAGTTGTACAGTAGTTTGCTGAAAATGAAAACAGGGCCCTTCTCTGAGTTAGCAAGAAGCAAGGCAGTACAGAATCTAGGCAGGTAGGAAGTTGGGCTTGGAGGTAGGAAAACAGCACTCTCCTGTCCTTGGGACACACTCAAGGTTAGATGGCTTCTAATCGTCTTTTTTCATTCAGCTTTAGCCTTTTGCAATGAATGCAATGCATGCAATGTGTAATGCACACACACACGCACACACACACCAGTATTCATTACTGTAAGCTTTTGATTGATCTCTTCCTTGTTTTATAATTGACTTGGCCTTAACTGATTGATTATTTTTATTGAAAAGGTTTGTAGAAATCTCCCCAGGGGCAAAAATTAGAAAGCCATGAAAGTGAAAACAAAACAAAACCTGAACATGCTTTGCATAATAGACAATATAGTGTATCCAAAACATAGAAGAAAGGTATTGTAAGTTATCTAAATTATATCGTGACATTTTGTTGTTTTAGTTGCGGTCCTGTCTGACCTTTTTTAGCCTGCCAGGCTCCTCTGTCCATGGGATTTTGCAAGCAAGAATCCGGGAGTGGGTGGCCATTTCCTTCTCAAGGGGATCTTTCCTACTTTTGGATTGAACGTTGAGTTTCCTGCATTGGCAGGCGGATTCTTTACTACTGAGCCACGAGGGAAACCATCATGACATTTTAAGAATCTATTATTATTGAAGATAAGCAGATTTATAACTAAAATGACAGTGTTTTTAATTCAGATGGTTTGATATTGTACACTTTGCATGCACTCTCAGTCACTTCAGTCTTGTTTGACACTTTGCGACCCTATGGATGTAGCCTGCTGGGCTCCTCTGTCCATGGGATTCTCCAGGTAAGAATACTGGAGTATGTTACCTTCCCCTCCTCAGTAGTATCTTCCTGACCCAGGGATGGAACCGGCATCTGCTTGCATCTCCTGCATTGTAGGCGGATTCTTTACCCACTGAGCTGCCACTTCACTCAAGCAAAATAAGAGTTTTCACAGAATGGGTACTACCTAAGAATCTGAGCATCAAACCTCTTACACTCTGATCCCCTGATGCAGGGTGTGGTTGGACTTTACAAGAATGAAAGTTTAGAGAACAGCATTCAGTTTGTTTGCAGTCAGACTCCACTGTCCCTGTTTGCAGACTGCAAAACCCCCAAAGGGAGCAAGTGCTCCATTTGCCTTTCCATTTTGAAATTTTTGTGAGTTCTTTCACAGCTGCTTAAATATCTGGAAGCCTCACTGGCAAATGTGCATTTAATCATTGAGTCAAATAATTAGTCTGAGCATTAAAATAAAGGATTTCCCTCTTCGTTTTGTTTCTGTTTTTATTTTTTTTAATTAACTGAAAATGCAAGTAAACAAAGCCAAGTTATCAGGATTTATTTTTCCCACTGCCTGGAGCACTGAAGGATTAAGTTCCTGCTGTATAACAATCTGTGTGCACAGAGAGCAAACCACAGTCAAGAACAATGCAAATCTTTTTTTTTTTTTAAGGACAAAAGATATGTTTGATGTTGATAGGAATAACAACCATTTAACAAACACCAAACTGCTTAGCAAACCCTTCTTTGTAAGCTATTTCAAGATCCAAAACAAGTTATAAAATTCCATGGGATTGAATAGGAACAAATCTAAGACATGATATTATTTGTTATGTAGGTGCATCTGGGATGCCTCCCCACCTGTCAGCAATCATTTCTGTACATTTTATGTATGCCTTTTCTCTAAAGATTTGCAGAAAAATTATAGCACCTTTATATCTTCATATGTTCTTATTAAGGGCAGAAGTTTGAATTACTTAGCCTAAATCTCATTTGCATATTTGAATAATGAAATAATTGTTTGGCCTTGGAATGGCTTTACAATGTTGGGACAATTTAACATTTATAAAGGAATAACTTTAAAAAAGGAGTAACTGACTTGATAGTAGAATCTATTCTTACATTAGATTAAGTGATTATATGCTAGTATTGTAAAAGACCATTGGCATAGAGAAAAATTGAAAAGAACCTTAAATTCTCCAAATCCATTTATGGATGTAACCCTTGATGCAAACAAATTCTATCTTTTGAATCTTCAACAATGGGAGTCATTCAAGCTGGTACTCTGTCATCAGGATTGAAGATGATATGCTAGTTTAGGGACCCGAATATTTTAACAATACTTGATTCAGTTGAAAATAAAACCTAAATGGTAAATAATGGCCATCATTTAGATTGCAATCTAGATCTAAACGCAGACTGCATTTCCTGAAGATAGGCTACACTTATTTTATTTTAAGCTAATTAATTTTAAAATCCATTACACAGTATGCAGTGCCTCATTGTATGACTTTAAGTCGGCTGATACCACTGCATTACTTATGATGAAATCTTGCATAACAGCACAGCCATCAGCTAATATTCTCATCATATGGACTTATCATTCAACCCAAATGACAAATCTGGACTCAATATTGGTTTGGGGGACATGGCAGGTTGAATAATGCTTCCCACATACGATCAATTCCTGACTCATGGAACTTTGGAATACTTTACCTTATATGGCAAAAGAGACTTTGCAGATACAATTAAATTAAGGGCAAGGAGGGACTGCTCTTGAGGTCCAGTGTCTAAGACTCTGTGCTCCTAATCCAGGGGGCTCAGGTTCGATCCGTGATCAGGGAACTAGATCCCACATGCTGCAACTATGAGTTCACATGTGACAATTAAATATGGATTCTGCAATTAAGGCCCCACACAGCCAGTTAATTTTTTTTAAGGAAAGAAGAGATGGGGTGGTTATGCTACATTATATAGTTGAAACTCACAAGGGTCTTTATTAGAGGGAGGCAGAAAGGTTAGACTCAACAGAAGACACGATATTGTGCTGGCTTTGAAAATGAAGGAGAGGAACGTAAACCAAGAAATGCAGGAGCTGCCCCTGAGACCATCACATTAGGGTATCAACACAGAAATTTGAGGGAGACAAAAATATTGGGCCCATAAGCACTAAGATCATATCTGTCAGCAGTCAAACCCTTTCATGTGTCAACAATGCTAAGGTGTTTGGAAATTCTGAATTATGTTTCTAATTATTGATTCTTACCTACTGTCAGCACTTTCTGTATTCTTCAAGTGTCCCCCCATGGTTGTCAAAGTACAAAGCATTCACCTGTTCCTCATTCACTTTATATTTTGCCCAAGCACCATTTATATGAAACAAGAGTGAGTGGATAACTTCGTATTTCCTTCATTGGATGCAAGGTTATTTTTTGATATATGAAGCTGATAGGCCAGTCTCACTATTTGACTATTTCTCTGAAATCTTAAAGTATAAGTTAAAACATGCCCTTAATCCTTTCTTTTCTTTCTAAATACAAGCTGTAATTAACTCCTTTAAATAAGGCTTAACACTTCCCAGAAAATAACAGAAAATTTAACAACAGGAAAAATGTTACTCAGAATGTATAATTTCTTTCTTTAAAGCATTTGTAAATAGTGTGCTATATTTTAAGTAGGCAGTTAACAGAGAATCAAGATATTTTTGGTAGCTGAGAATTTTTAGGTAGATTTTCTTGGCATGCCCTAGCACAAGATCTACACAAAAGTACTTGTTGAAAAACAATTCAATTTTTTCAAAATTATTATGTGTACTATTATAGCCAAGTATAAGTAAGTGCTGAAATGTACAAATATTTATTTTTCTTTCTTTGCTTCTTCTTGTGACATCATTCAAGGTATCGCTTCTTTAAAAAGATTGCAGCCATTCTGACTAGTGTGAAATGGTACCTCATTGTGGTCTTGATTTGCATTTCTCTGATAATGAGTGATGGTGACCATCTTTTCATGTGTTTGTTAGCCATCTGTATGTGTTCTTTGGAGAAATGTCTATTTAGTTATTTGGCCCATTTTTTGATTGGGTCGTTTATTTTTCTGGAATTGAGCTGCATGAGTTGCTTGTATATTTTTGAGATTAGTTGTTTGTCATTTGCTTCATTTGCTATTATTTTCTCCCATTCCAAAGGCTGTCTTTTCCCCTTGCTTATAGTCTCCTTTATTGTGCAGAAGCTTTTAAGTTTAATTAGGTCCAATTTGTTTATTTTTGCTTTTATTTCCAATATTCTGGGAGGTGGGTCATAGAGGATCCTGCTGTGATTTATGTCGGAGAGTGTTTTGCCTATGTTCTCCTCTAGGAGTTTTATAGTTTCTGGTCTTATGTTTAGATCTTTAATCCATTTTGAGTTTATTTTTTTGTATGGTGTTAGAAAGTGTTCTAGTTTCACACCAGTCAGAATGGCTGCAATCCAAAAGTCTACAAGCAATAAATGCTGGAGAGGGTGTGGAGAAAAGGGAATCCTCTTACACTGTTGGTGGGAATGAAAACTAGTACAGCAACTATGGAGAACAGTGTGGAGATTCCTTAAAAAACTGGAAATAGCACTGCCTTATGACCCAGCAATCCCACTGCTGGGCATACACACCAAGGAAACTAGAATTGAAAGAGACACGTGTACCCCAATGTTCATTGCAGCACTGTTTATAATAGCCACGACATGGAAGCAACCTAGATGTCCATCAGCAGATGAATGGATAAGAAAGCAGTGGTACATATACACAATGGAGTATTACTCAGCCATTAAAAAGAATACATTTGAATCAGTTCTAATGAGGTGGATGAAACTGGAGCCGATTATACAGAGTAAAGTAAGCCAGAAAGAAAAACACCAATACAGTATACTAACACATATATATGGAATTTAGAAAGATGGTAACAATAACCCTGTATGCGAGACAGCTAAAGAGACGGGGATGTACAGAACAGACTTTTTGACTCTGTGGAAGAGGGAGAGGGTGGGATGATTTGGGAGAATGGCATTGAAACATGTATAATATCATATAAGAAACAAATCGCCAGTCTAGGTTTGATGCAGGATACAGGATGCTTGGGGTTGGTGCACTGGGATAACCCAGAGGGATGGTATGGGGAGGGAGGTGGGAGGGGGGTTCAGGAGTGGGAACTTATTTACACCCGTGGTGGATTCATGTTGATGTATGGCAAAACTAATACAGTATTATAAAGTAAAAAAATAAAATAAAATAAAAATAAATAAAAAGATTGCCAAACTTTAGTGAAAGAAAGGATCATTGCCATTTTAAAACTAAGATTTTGAGAATATAGTTAAAGTCTGATTATTTTTTCTCTTGTAGCGAAAGTCTCCCCCTCCCACCCACAGTCCTCTAAAAATTTTTTAGGTTATAATGACTCTTTTCTGTTAAAAATTGCTAATTTCTATTAGTAATTACTTGTCCTTGCATGAACTATGCTATTCACAGTATTTTGCCTATTCCTAAGCATTTAGTTTCAGACTGAATAACTCAGATACAGTAGCCTCAATATAGAAAGACAAAAATAAGTTTGATTAGTATCATCTTAACCTGCATCTATGTCCACTGGAAAGACTATTATTGAAGCTAAAACTCCAATACTTTGGCCACCTGATGTAAATAATTAACTCATTGGAAAAGACCCTGATGCTGGGAAAGATTGAAGGCAAGAGGAGAAGGGGGTGATAGAATGAGATGGTTGGATGGCATCATCAATTCAGTGAACATGGATTTGAGCAAACTTCGGGACATAGTGGAGGACAGAGGAAACTGGCATGCTGCAGTCCATGAGGTTGCAAGGAGCTGGACATGACTTAGCGACTAAACAAAAATAGCAGCAAATGTCCACCATACAGTGTCATGATTCCTGGAATGACTTGGACCCCAGTAAGTATTTTGTGAGCAAATGAATGCATATTGACTTTAGGAACTTGTTTTGATCTGAATGAGCTACCTTCAATGTCCTCAAAAGATTCTGAAAGTCCCTGGCCACTGCTATCACCTGCACCTGAGTTGACAGATTGAATTCAATATTATCAATAATCAATACTATACTGGCTCTGAATATTGTCCATCCTGTGCATTTCACATATTTAAATGGATAATTTTGTAAGCTTTGAAAAATCAAAAAATTGGCAGGACTAAGATGCTTACTCCTTGGAAGGAAAGGTATAACCAACCTAGATAGCATATTCAAAAGCAGAGACATTACTTTGCCAACAAAGGTCCATCTAGTCAAGGCTATGGTTTTTCCAGTGGTCACTTATGGATGTGAGAGTTGGACTGTGAAGAAGGCTGAGCACCGAAGAATTGATGCTTTTGAACTGTGGTGTTGGAGAAGACTCTTGAGAGTCCCTTGGACTGCAAGGAGATCCCACCAGTCCATTCTGAAGGAGATCAACCCCGGGTGTTCTTTGGAAGGAATGATGGTGAAGCTGAAACTCTAGTACTTTGGCCACCTCATGCGAAGAGTTGACTCATTGGAAAAGACTCTGATGCTGGGAGGGATTGAGGGCAGGAGAAGGGGACGACCGAGGATGAGATGGCTGGATGGCATCACCGACTCGATGGACGTGAGTCTGAGTGAACTCTGGGAGTTGGTGATGGACAGAGAGGCCTGGTGTGCTGTGATTCATGGGGTTGCAAAGAGTCGGACACGACTGAGCGACTGAAATGAACTGAACTGAAGAGACTCTTGTTTATATCTAAACACATCTAAACAAAACTATGTTTTCCAGGAATATCCAGTCTATAAAAACCTCTAGGGATTACTACTGCTAGAAAGAAGTCTGAAAAAAAAAAATGATGTCTGTAAGCCACAAGATCAAGAACATCTGACAATGATTCTTTGAAGACCTAATAGGTAAGGACAAGATGAAAAGTATACATTTGATTTGGTTATACTGAAAAAAAATTTTAAATTCATGTCACTTAATAATTACATAATTTTGTTTACTGGTTGTACTAGTATCAACATTCATGTAATATTATTAGGTACTTCTATGTCCAATATCTTTTATTTTGAACATATGTGCTGAGAAATTACTATATTCATTTGAATATCTATATTACAAACTGAAAGATAGTGCATTATAAATATATATATAAGCATATATGTAATATATATTGAT
>SJYQ01005716.1:20892-64349 GCA_006410935.1 Redunca redunca | reverse complement strand
AAGCATCCATTACCATCTATTTTCACGTGGCATATTTATAAGGTGTGTATCATCCTGTCAGGCAAGGATGCCTGTTCTCTGTCCCCTTAGCTCTGTTTCTCTGGTGGTAATTGAAATTTTTTTTTTGTTTTAATGCATTAGGTTGAGCTCCAGTATAATCATCTACTTATATTTTTCACTCTGGATTCATCCATTTTCTTCTCCAAGGGATCTTCTCGACCCAGGGATCAAACCAGGTCCCCTACAATGTAGGCAGATTCTTTACCATCTGAGCCACCAGGGAAGCCCCATTTATCTTTAGAGATGGGGCAACTTACTCTCACCTTTCAGTTCAGTCCATACCATCTTCTGACCCTGAGTCTTTATTTGGGTTAGATTAACTAAAGAACATAACACAAAGAACTAAACAACAGCAACTAATTAACATACAATATTTAATTGATAAGCTAAGAATCTATAGCTCTTTGGTGGTTTTAGTTTGATTGTTGAAACTGGGTTAATTTTCTGGATTTCTCCTTTTAAATCCATTGGGTCAAACAAAATGAGTCTCCCCACTGAAGTCTTCTCCTCCACTTCTGTCTGTTCTTCAGGCATGCAAAGGTCTCACTATCACAGGAACTCTCAGGCTTGTGCCCCTGGGCTAGTTTGAAGTTATCATAATATATTCCCACCAATATGAGTCCAAAAGATGGCACTTAGAACAAAATAGTAGCATTTCACAAAGTGTATTTATACCATTTGTAGGAACACCATGTAGCCCATGATTCTTGCTCGTTTTGAAGTCAATGTTATTTCTCATATTCTTTGATGTGAGAGTAGGTTGCAGGGAGCTTTATAAAATCATCTCCGATGAAATTCAAAATAAAATGAAAATTTAGGGATGATGCCCAGTGTTTGTTTCCATTTACCTGGACATGAGGTTTATGTACTCAGGAATCACTGTGCTGGGACAGTGAGCTGCACCTTTCTTTCTTTTCTTTCCCCAACCTGGGAAAGCACATCACCCCACCCTGAGAATGACCACACTGCATGTGGGATCTTAGTGCCCTGACCAGGCATTGAACTGGTGCCCCCTGGAGTGGAAGCTCAGAGCCTTAACCATCAGACCACCAGGGAACTCCCTCCAAGGAGTTTTAAACGTGCCCCAGGTCTGGGTTACATATAGGACCACATCATACTGCATTGTGGCTCTGCATTTGCCAGTGTGTGGACCCCATCTCACCTCCCCAACCCCAAGCGAGTCTTCACTGAGTGGCACCCACGCCCACATGGCCTCACACAGCACAGCCACCCAGGCAGTTCCAAAAGTGCAATATATAGGGGCTAAAATCAACAAAGCTTTTGAAGTGAGAAAGCTCCCAGCTTTCCTGGGAGTGGCCCTAGGACACCAAACACATTTTGTAAAGCATCCTATCATGCAGTTAGCTTCCAAGGATGGAGGAAACTGTGAAGAGGATGAGTAAATGCCCCGCGGTCTAGCTGATGCTCCGCTGACCTCAGTGCATCTGGGCAACGAGCCCTGTGCCCTTCTCTCACACCCCTCTGCCCGTGTAGGCTGCTGCCTTTATTTCTCTTTCCTGCTTCTGCTGTTTCCTCTCCACCGCTTCCCACTTTAGGCTGCAAGCATATTCATGTCTTCTCTGTGCTCCGAAACAAAAAACTCCCTGGACCACAACTCTTCTCCAATTATTTACTCCCTTGGTAGTGCAGTGGTAAAGAATCTGCCTGCCATGCAGGTGGCCTGGGTTTGATCCCTGTGTTAGGAAGATGCCCTAGAGAAGGGAATGGTAACCCACTCCAGTATTCATGCCTGGAGAGTCCCGGGGACAGAGGAGCTAGAGAACATATGGTCACAAAAAGTCAGACATGACTGAGCTAACACTTTCTTCACCAAAATCAATCTTAAGAGGAATGCTTTTTTCCCCCTTTATTCACACATATTCCATTTACTCCTCGAAACACTGAAAGGCTGCATCACTGCCTAGGTCTCTGCACCTAGCAAGAAGAGCTTGCCCGAGCTGTGCAGATGTACACGTTTCAGCCAAGCTCTATGTCCTGGACCCCTCTGTGTCTTTGTTAGAGTCAGTTCCCCTGTTTACCCCACAGTGAGGCCAAACAAATCGAAACATCAGCATTGGAGCAGAGAAAGGCTTATTTCAGGGCCATGCAAAGACATAAAACAGGTGGGCATGCTCTGAAAGACCTCAAGCTCCCCAAAAGGTCTCAAGCAAAGCACTTTTAAAGGCCAGGTGAGGGGGTGAGGCCATCACAGTGTATGCTGTGAATTGTACAGAGTTCTCTGATTGGCTGACGGGAAGGTAACAGGCTGATGTTACAAGGGTTGACAGTCTCAGTCCTTAGGCTCAGGAGTCCCAGGGCTATGTGCTGGTGGTCATCACATAGTTAACATCTTCTATTTGACGGGGTCATAGCGGGGTGGGGTGGGGTTTCAATCTGTTAAACAAGTAAGGAAATGTGCATCATACACACTTATCTGGGAGGAGCTACAGAAAATATTGGGGAAGCTTCTCCAACCGTTCTGATTTCTTTCCCAGCTTTATTGAGGTATTGACAAGTTACATGACATAAATCTAAGATATACAGTTTGATGGTACATGTGTATGTTGGACAATGTTCATCACCATAAAGTTAGTTAACACATTGTTCACCTGATATAATTACCATTTTGTGGTGGTTATTATGGCGAGACCATTATAAAAAGAATATCCAACTCTTTGTGACCCCAAGGACTGTGGCCCACCAGGCTCCTCTGTCAATGCAACTTTCCAGGCAAGAATGCTGGAGTGAGTAGTCATTTCCTTCTGCAAGGGATCTTCCTGATCCAAGGATCAAATCTGGGTCTCCTGCACTGCAGGCAGATTCTTCACTATTTGAGCCACCAGAGAAGCCCCAACTATTGTCACCATGATCTACATTATACTTCTAGATAGTATTCATAAATTTGTACCCTTGACCTACATGTCCCCACTTCCACCTAATCCTCATTCTACATTCTGCTTTTTTGAGTGTGACTTTTTCAGATTCTACATACATACAAGTGAGATCATACAGCATTTGTCTTTCTCTATCTGGCTTATTTCACTTGACATGAATAATGATAAATGTCATTGTGATAAATGTTGATGGTTTTGCCTACGCAGAATCTATTTCCGTTTCTTCGGGGATTATCTGGCTGATGTGCCTTCATGAAATGAACATTTCCTTTGTGCAGTGGCTGGAGGTACCAGGGATGGAGGTGTTCAATGATGGACAGGTGCCAACCTGAATCTCTCTGAAATTTGATTCTTGAATGAAAGGAATTAAAATGAGAGAGGGACTTCCTTGATGGTCCAATGGTTAGGACTCTGTCATTCCAATGCAGGGGCCACGCCTTTGACCTTTGGTTGCTGAACTAGGATGTCACATGCCAGGCTGCATGGCAGAAGCATTAGTCTTCACCTCTGTCTTGAGTGTCTGACCAACATGTCTTCTTGCTGCTTCCCAATCTGATAAGTGTGCAAATTTATCCATTCTGGAACAGGATGTTCTTCTCTATTATTTTATTCTTCACATATTGAAAGCACAGTCCCTTACATATGGTACATGTTAAATAATTATTCACTTAATAGAATCAGTATGTGGGTGCATATATAGGTAACTGAGGCCAAGAACAACAGTTGGAGCTCAGAGTTTCAAATGTTTGAGTAAAAAGTGCAGTGTAGTCTCAAATATCAGGGGATGAATTTAAAAGGGTTTATTTAATCTGCAGATTTTCACCAATTTCAGGATTTCTCTCCCCCATCCTTTCATAATATTCCCTGCCTCAAACTGTAGAGCCTTTGATTCACATACTCAAGACTACCTACTTCTTTAATCATTCCTTATAAGCTCAGACTTCTGTTACTTCTCAGTTTTCTTGTAACACCTCTTTGTAGTCAAGTCTCACTTTATGTCCTCTTTACCACTGTTTCCCCAGCTGTTACTAAATCATTCAATGGGTGGAGTTTACTTTGTGAAGTTTATTTTTTTAAAAATTCATCTAGTGTGACCATCCTCAAAGTTGCTTCCATATTTGACACAAAATGTAACAACTGGCACTGCAAATTGGAAGGGGGTAATTAAAACTACTATACTAATTAACTTGTGAAATTAATTAAATATATTTTAATGAGCCACAAATAATATAGCTGAATATAATTAAATCAAGTAGATGGGGAGTTAAATAGATGTTACTTGCAAGGTGATCTTCCCAGGTGACAGGGATCACACAGCTATGCTTTCACAGTTAATGGGCATCTGTGTGTTCAAAGGATGCTTTAATTTTCTTTCTCTGTATTCTTGGGTGCATCTGTTACCTAATGATCCTCAACCTTTTTGGCACCAGGGACCAGTTTTCTAAGGACTGGGGTGGCAGGGAGGCGTGGTTTCAGGCTATTCAAATGCATTACATTTATTGCATACTTTATTTCTATTGTTATTACATCAGCTCAACCTCAAACCATCAGGCTTTAGATCTCTGAGTTTGGAGACCCCTGTGTTAATCAGTATATATTTATTACCTACTAAGTGTCATATGGGTTTCCCTGGTGGCTCAGTGGGAAAGTGTCTGCACAATATAGGAGACCCATTTGCAATACAGGAGATGCAGGTCTGATCCCTGGGTCAGGAAGATCCCCTGGAGAAGGGAATGGCAACCCACTCCAATGTCCTTGCTTGGAAAATTCCATGGACAGAGGAGCCTGGAGGGCTACAGTCCACGGGGTCCCGAGTCAGACATGACTTAGTGACTAAATCACCATGTGCCACACACCCCTGCAATATTAGAGAAGCAAAGTCTTTACCTTGAAAAGTTCTCAATATAATAGGTGATACAGCAATGAAAACACTAATTGCAATGCAGTGATATTACTGATGAGAGAGTAAGTCTAAAGGCATGCACTTGAAAAAAAAATCCTCATTTTAATGGAGTGATTCATTTTATAAAGAATTTTCTCCAAATTTCTCTTACTTACTACTACTACTACTAAGTCACTTCAGTGGTGTCTGACTCTATGTGACCCCATAGACGGCAGCCCACCAGGCTCCCCCGTCCCTGGGATTCTCCAGGCAAGAACACTGGAGTGGGTTGCCATTTCCTTCTCCAATGCATGAAACTGAAAAGTGAAAGTGAAGTCACTCAGTCGTGTCCAACCCTCAGCGACCCCGTGAACTGCAGCCTTCCAGGCTCCTCCGTCCATGGGATTTTCCAGGCAAGAGTACTTGAGTGGGATGCCATTGCCTTCTCCATCTCTTACTTAAGGTTATGGTAATTCTTTGGGGGTGGGCATTGCTTTCCTCACTTGTTTGCAGATGAAGGAATGAACATTTAGAGCAGTTTAGTGGCTTCCCAGGGTTATATACTTAGCAAATGAAAAAACTAGGATACAATTGCTCAACTATTCATGTTTCATGTTATGCACTCAAAAATATTAGTTGGTGGACTGACTCCCTTGACTTCCAGTCGCGGACACAGGGAAGGGTCCCTGCGGTCCACAAACACACGCACACACACGTGCCGCATCCCCGGGAATATGACTGCTGATGAAGTCGAAAACTGGAGTTGGGAAGTTTAAATTCAAGATGTTGAGAAAATGGAAATAAAAGGAAATGATTAAGTTTTCTTCATCAATTAAAAAGGTGGCTCAGAGGTTAAAGCGCCTGCCTCCAATGAGGGAGACCCGGGTTCGATCCTGGGTTGGGAAGATCCCCTGGAGAAGGAAATGGTAACCCATTCCAGTATTCTTTCCTGGAAAATCCCATGGACGGAGAGGCCTGGTAGGCTACAGTCCATGGGGTCACAAAGAGTCGGACACGACTGAGCGGCTTCACTTTCACTTTCACTCTGCTAAGCACAGTTTCTCCCACCAGTACTAGTGCAGCAGGCTTGCAAGGAAAAGTCCTCATCAGGAAGAGAAAATAGGAACTTCCTGGCAGTCCAGTAGTTAAGACTCCATGCTCCCATGCAGGGGGGACAGGTTTGATCGCTGGCTGGGGAAGTAAGACCCATATGCCACACAACATTGCAAAAAAAGAGAGAGAGAGAGAGAGAGAACAAGCAAATTCATTGCATGACATTGTGATAAATTTTGCTAGAAGACAGGAGAGAGAGAAAATCTTTCCTGCAAAGATGTAGAGGAGGAGGGAAGCTGCCTTTATCTGTTGAGGAAGCTGAGGAAGTGAGAGGCAAGATTTTGTAGGAGAGACGATGCTTGAAGAGTTTTGAGATGTTAACAGTGAGTGAGAGTTACTTCTTGGACAAAAGAGAAAAATTATTCTAGGTTACATTGTATGCAAGATAAAGAATTCTATTCAGTTATTTAAAAAACTAACTCATTGAGCATATTTGCAGTCACTCTGAGGTGACCACGAATCAATTTTTGAGAGGCTTAGAAAATTCCATATAACCTCTATGTAAATATTTAACTCTGCTTACGGAATCCATGGAGTTTATCTGTGCGTTGTCACTTCAGACAACATGAGGATTGTCAATCGCCATGTTCCACTTCTTGCTGCCACTCAGATGTCAAGTTCTGGGAGAGTTAGTGGAAGCACATTAAATATTCCCACATTAAAAGCTGGACGTGGAAACGCATCCCCTTCCCACCTGTTTATTTATTTATTCTTTCTCTTTTCCTTAGACGTCACTGGCCAGTGATCAGCGCTACTCAACAACACCCCAAAGCAAGAAGCACCCTCATTAACCTGACGGTAAAATCAAACTGATTTCTTACCGCTCAAACCTTTAGCTAGTTAATATGTTTCACATTTCAACCAGCTGTTCAGCTGTCATATTCACCTGAATGTACTTTCAGCTTGGTTAACACATCTCATAGAACCAGCAGCAGAGCACCCCAAAACGTTATTTTTCTTTCTGAGTGGGTTTTCCTGGCTGGCATCCTCTTGTTCACTGGGGAAGAAATAATTTCTCATCTACCAGTGCCTTCCATGAGTTCACGGGACATACACTGCAACCCTATTTTCTATTATGGATCTAGACAACTCTTATTTATTACCTTTGTAGGTCAAGGCACAGTTCTGCATGATGTGGAAGTTAAGTTGGTACTTAAATTACTTCCTGTAAATAACACTCATTAACCATGGTGACCTGAGAACACTTTCAATTTAAGAAGCTGCCCAGTGAGGAGAGTCCTTATATTAATTCTGATACAGCTCCAGCTTCTCTTGTTTTTTTGCTCAGTGACATTAACTTTTGGCTCTCTAGCCCAAAAGAAGAGTTCTTTCACCTTCTCCCACATAGTTCAGTAACACACTTATTTCTGAAAGAAATGGCATATGTCGTTGTTGTTTACCCAATAAGCCTTGTCTGAATTTTTTGATCCCATGAACTATAGCTCACCAGCCTTCTCAGTCCAGGGGATTTCCCAGGCAAGAATACTGGAGTATGTCTTCTGCTCGGTGGGTGAATTCTTAACCACTGAGCTACCTGGGAAGCCCTGGAAAAGTATCTAAATCCCAGTAATTTATTTTCATAGCATTCAAACTTACCCTATGTAAACTATGCATTTTTGTTAGATAAAAGAGATGCATTTTAAGAGAGAGAAATCTTACAAATTCTTTAATCAAAGACAAAAAATGAGACATCTTTGTCTTTCTAAACTTTATCAACACTAATGTTCTTTGTGTATATTACAATGAATTGTAGGTAATAAGCTCAACTAGAAGTCAAAATGCTTGAGCTTGGTACAAACGAATATGAGAATTAAAAACTGGAATTGCACTAACACCAATTTTTAACTGCCACTGTCATTTCTAATCTTTTTCTGAGTAAAACTGGTACAACCAGGTGTGATTTTTACAGACAGGAAAAATACAAATATGCCTGTGTGCTTACGTTAAGCCAAATTTACAGAAATGTAAATCTATTTCTTTTCCCATACTTCAAAAAATTATTATTTGAATGAGGTTAAAAGAATGCCTTGCTGCTAAGTTGCTTCAGTCATGTCCAGCTCTGTGCGACCCCATAGACGGCAGCCCACCAGGCTCCGCCGTCCCTGGGATTCTCCAGGCAAGAACACTGGAGTGGGTTGCCATTTCCTTCTCCAATGCATGAAAGTGAAAAGTGAAAGTGAAGTCGCTCAGTCGTGTCCGACTCTTCGAGACCCCATGGACTCCAGCCTACCAGGCTCTTCCACCATGGAATTTTCCTGGCAAGAGTACTGGAGTGGGGTGCCATTGCCTTCTCCGAAAGAATGCCTTAGGCATATGTATATGTCCTAAGGCAATTTTCATTTGTTACATTTGAAAACATACCACAACAGCACCAAACAGGAGATGTGAATGAGTCACACGGTTCTGGATTTTAGATTAAACTCCTGGATTAGCTGGAGGAAGAGTAGTTACTGCCAAGTTTATAGTGAGTTCCTTGTGGGAGTGGTTTTGCTGTGATTGGCTAGTCTGAAGGACAAAAATACCTGTGGAAAGTGAGCATAATCTGAGGACTACTCCATAGCGGAGATGTACAGCATATGCTAGGTCTCTAGACACACCGAAATTCCCAGATTACCATGAAACCCCTCTATGGCAGCTCCTCTTTGGACTAAGTCATTATCCTTGATGTCTGGAAAGATCAAGTGCTTCTCCT
The DNA here is from genome assembly GCA_006410935.1 of Redunca redunca. Lineage (NCBI taxonomy): Eukaryota > Metazoa > Chordata > Mammalia > Artiodactyla > Bovidae > Redunca > Redunca redunca. The sequence goes on along the minus strand of SJYQ01005716.1, from coordinate 55,708 downwards.
GCAAATATCTGTGGACTCGAAATCACATTCTAAGTGTCTGGTAAACATGAGCACTCATCCATAAGGCCCCAATATTCGCAGGTCTATAATCTAGCTCAAGAGGCAGAACTAAAACATATGTAGTGATTGGAAAAGAAGTCAATGCTAAACTATGTCAAATTCCCTACTGTGAAGAGTTAAAATGGATTAAACAGCATTTTGCTCTAGAGCTGGTGGAGAGGGTCACATTATTAAATAATTCGTAGGATTTTATACAATTCCAGGAAAAAAGAAATAACATTAGTGAGAGGAAAATGATGAAATGAACACAGATTGGATGAAAGATACTGGACAGGTCCACCTGATCAGAGTGGAGTTTAAGAGTTATATGCGTGCATGCTCGGTAGCTAAGTTGTGTCTGACTATTTCACAACACCATGGACTGTAGCCCACCAGGCTCCTCTGTCCATGGGATTTCCCAGACAAGAATACTGGAGTGGGTTGTTCTTTCCTTCTCCAGGGGATCTTCCCAACCAGGGATCAAACCTGCATCTCCAGCTTTGGCAAGAGGATTTTCTTTTTCTTTCTTTCTTTCTTTTTTTTTTTTTTTAACCACTGAGCCACCCTTAGGAGTTATAAATGCTGTTAAAAAAAATTGAGAGAGATGAGCCATATTCCAAGCTGATGCAGGAGAACACTTACATGGCCACCAGGGATGATTTTATATCTTTAAGCCATTGTATTTTGGCAAGGTTGTCTAACAGGGACATGAAGAAGGATTAGAAAGAAGACATAATCCGCAGCCAAGGGGATAAGCTCGGTACCTTACAGTAATTCACAGACTTGATTCTTATTTTCATTGTCTGGGAACTTAAATAGTGTCAGTTTCATAATAGCTGCTTAATAACACTTTTTTCTTTTGAATTGATATTGAATGCACTTGTCCTTCCTGACCCACCAGAATTTTGAAAGGAGCAAACTGAAAATGCTTTCCAATCAAAAAGCATGATCCAAACGATGTTGTTGTACGGAAGGGTGAGAAGGCCAGATGTGGACGATAACATGAAAAGCACCTCCAAGATTTTAAAGCTAAGAATGGGAAAAACATATGTCCTTGAAAAGCAGCACCAAGAATAATTTTTTAGAAGAATAGTGAATATATGCCCAAATTATTTAAATCTCATGTGAAGATGCTTTAAGGGGTGAAGTTTACATGAGAGATCAGAATATAAATGCAGGTAGCAATACTAACTAATATTCATGGTCTGATATAAGCCAAGTAGCATGTCTTATCTTCAAATACCAAGGAGTTGCAGGGCATAGAATATGTTTTATATTACAAGATCAGAATTTGTTGGCCATTATTACATATATGCTGACTCATCTTTTTACATTTTAATGGTCATATGAACTAGTAAAACTAGCAAAATTAGCAATTCAAGATGCTATGAAGCCCAGTGAATATACAAATTTGTTGTACTAGAATTCGAGAAACATTAGAAAAAGTCCAGGAAAATGGTGGAGCTTTTCTGTTCTAATGGGCAACCAAATCAGCCTTAAAATGTTGTTTGAAGAATAAGTGTGTGTGCGTGCTCAGTTGTGTCCAGCTCTTTACAACCCCATAGACAACAGTCTGCCAGGTTCCTCTGTCCATGGAAGTTTCCCGGCAAGAATACTGGAGTGGGTTGCCATTTCTTACTCCAGGGGATCTTCCCAACCTAGAGATAGAACTCGCGTCTCTTGTGTCTCCTGCATTAGCGGGTGAATTCTTTGCCACTGAGCCACTGAAGAATATAGATTGCCAAAAAAACTCTATATATTATTTATTTTTCTTAAATAGATTTTTAAAACCTTCCAAGGGAGAGTATTTTGCTGAGACCACTAAATAAGCTAGAGCAGATTTGTATGAAATAAAAAATACAGCTCCATCATATAGACTGGCTACAATCATTTCTTCCTAGAAACACAGAAAGTGGCCACATTAAAATATTTTCAGTATGTATTCTTTCTTATATGTAAATAGAAAAATGTCCTAGAGTTTTCAAATAGTTGTTATTGAATCACCTGCTGGACCAGCTCCTTTGATGTTTGGGTCATTTATTCTCATTTTGCTGTCTAGACTGAAGAAGCTATTACTTAATCTCAGGCATGGTTATTTTATCCATCTGTCCTTAGAGAAGATTTGACTAAATCAATTTAGCTCTAATGTAGAAGCATGCTCCCTGGGATTATTGAAGAATGATATATTTTCCAACCACAGAATAAATATAGAATATTTTTCCAGGTAGTAATGAAGACTACATGGATCATTTGCACAGCAAGAACAAGATTATTATTATTTGAAATGTTACCTATAAATATTCATAGGGTAAATGTTGAATATTCATTTAAGTATTTTGAGAAAACATGTATTGTCCTGAGACATGCATTACTTATCTTTATGCTTGCTATGCTATATCTAACGTAAAGGGAACATAGCCACTGATGTTAGGACAAAAATACTGGGTTGGTCAAAATATCAGTTCTATTTTTCCATAAAATGTTAGGTAGGGGAAAACGAATACGTTTTGACCAACCCAACAGTAGTTAGTAGTCTATCCAAGAGGGTGTGTATGTGCAGAAAAAGTGATTCTGTTAAGCTAATTTTGGCCAATTACTACACTGAAATTAAAAAAATATATATATATGCATGATAGTTCTATTTAGACTATCATTAGGTTTCTATACAGAAGTGTGAATTATTACATATGACTATCCTGTTATCATTTATTGAGAAGAATATTAGAGACCATTGGGTCCTAGAAATGCTTCCTTTAACCTGGTGGCGATACTGAGAAGTCCTAACATGAACTTCTTACTTTCATTTCAACATTCTTTGCTAATTCAGATGGCAAGAAAAGAAAAGTTCTTAGCTAGAGGTAAGAAGATGTGTCCCCTTGTATTTAACTATGACGTTGAATCCAGATGACTAATAGAGTTAATCCTTGACCTGAATCATGGCAGGTGCTGTACTTAATCTAAACTTTCACATATCATACCCCTCAAATTGTAACTAGTAAGAATAAGAAAATAATAATAATGCTTGCTACTTCTAAATTATTGGTCACAATCACCATAATATTACATATACAGTTTCTTGAAACTTCAGAGGATCAAACAAGATAGACATGGGACATTACTATTAGAGATTTTCCTTAATGGTATGTTCAAGAAGTTGATGGTAACTTAGGAGAGTGTGTTCATTGTGTCATTGTTTTCACTGACAGGATTTATAAGCATAGATGTGGATAGTGATGGTGATACATTTTATTTTTCTATCTATACTCTAGGGGCCTTCCTTAGAAGGGGGCTTCTCAGGGGGCACTGGCAATAAAGAACCCACCTGCTGATGCAGGAGATGTGGCTTTGATCCCTGAATCGGGAAGGTCCCCTGGAGGAGGGCATGGCGACCCATTCCAGGATTCTTGCTTGGAGAATCTCATGGAGAGAAGAGCCTGGCAGGCGGGTCGCAAAGAGTTGGACACGACTGAAACAACACAGCAGGCACATTTAAGCTATCACTAGTCAATGTGGCCTCTGACCTGCCAGAATCATTCTAATACAATTTTTAAATTTCTATATTATTTTTGAAATTGATGAGATAGAACATTTATACAGTTCTTTTCTATTACAAACAGATTTAGACAGATATTGATACATATCATGAATATTATTTCCTTTTTTAATGTTCAGTTATAAATGATGATGCTTTAATACTCTATAGGAAATACAACAAATTTTGATTGATAAATATATCCCTTCTACTTTATATTCAGACTTGTATGATTCTTTTAGAGTAATTTTTTTCTATATAAGCCTCAAATACTTTTAAAAAAATTACTACATACACTTTATATAACATCTGATTTAAAATGTTGGCAGAATTTTTCATCACATCTCACATTCATAGCTCCATTATTTTTCAGAACTAACAGTTTCTTTTTCATAGATAGATGTAAAGCAAAAATCTACCAAGCAAAAACAGTTTAATGATTAGGCCACAGAAAACTCAAGTAATCAAAATACTCAAAGACTCAAATTAACATGGGAAGAATTGGACATTAAATAATGCTTATCATTAAGGCCTTGAATTCCTAATTCTACCTTCCTTATCTTTTGTCATCAGGCTGGATGTTTGGTACTCAGTTATTTACTCCTTTCTCACAACCATGCTCTCACATAATCACAGCCCTTTTATCTAAATCTCTCCATAACCCACACTTACAATATGTTAACCATGGCAATTGATATTTTGACCATGGTAGTTCCTTTGTCACAGGTGCCAAAGTCTTAAGAAAACTTTGAGAAATTATATGGAGAAAGAAAAATATTTATGTTTACTATATAGTTAGTTTTTTATTTTGTTGAATTACAGTCCNGTATTTTGATTGTTTACTATTTTAAAAATTAAAGGAGAAATTTATATCTCAAATTGAGAAATACTGAATCACATATGTGACTATATTACAAGAAGTGAAAAATGCAGAATCTACTATAAATTGTGTTGTGACCTCACAATATTTTTTGACTCTTTTCTGTATTTTTAATGAAATGATTTAAAGGACAAACTTTATTTATAACTGTTAACAAAACCATATCAACTCTGATAGCTTAGCCCCCTTGTGTGCATTTCAACAATTTCCATTTTAACTTCAAATGAGCTTTATTTTGATCCAACTTGTGTAGGAAGACAATACTTTAAGGAGACATGACAAATGTCTATTCTTCAAGTGTGGCCATGCTACTGCTATAAGTAATCTGAGATGCAAGCATGTCATAAAGACAGTAGTTTTCATCCATAAAGCTGAGCAAGTTTCAGTGTGACAAAGATTTCCTGCTTTCAAAGATTGGCAAAAACTCTTTCTATTTATTCTGATTGAATTTATTAGAAACTCTGTTCTATGATTTACATGATTGTATATTATAAAAATTCAAAAGCTAAGTATCTGCAATTTAAAAAGCCAATGAAACCACAAATCAGTTCCAAGATGGTTATAGTCAGACACTTTGTTGTACACCTGAAGCTAACACAACATTGTAGATTAACTACACTTTAATTTTTTTAATGGTTAAAAAAAAAACAATAAAAGGCACCTCACAGTACTCCCTAGCTCCTCCCCCAGGCGAGGAAACGACAATCAGATCCCTAAACAGGACTCTCACCAGAAGCTGGCCATGCTGACGCTCTGATCTTGGCCTTCCAACCTCCAGAAGTATAAGTAAACTTCTGCCACCCACTCTGCAGTGTTTTGTTACAGCAGCCAAGATGGAGTTGACACATTGCTCTTGCTTTATGTTATGCATCTGTCTTGCCCCTTTGGACTGAGCAAATCCTCTATTTTGGAGATATACAGAGGACATGAACCATTATTTGGATATTATGAAGAGATATGAATGTGCTTGCTACCCATCCTGAAGATGCAGTGCATTCTATCTATATTATCAATTCAAAATAACTGGTACTTAAAATCTATCAACCTGAACTGCATGTCTTTCTCAGCCACTGAAGAGAGAAAGATGAAGAGAACCATGTATATATTGAATCTCCACTATTTTTGCCAGACTGCAGTGTATTAATATTTTACTTCAATAAAATGATAATTTGGTTTGATACTGTACACAGTGTATACAATAAATATTAGCCTGTACCATCAGGCTGAGTGACGTGATTGCAGCAGCTTAGTTTGTCATTTTGTTGCAGAGGCCACTTGAAGTGAGGCCAGAAGTGGTTTCCTGCTCTTAGTGATGCCACTGCATTATGATTACTTTATAGATGCCTATTGGTATTATTGACACTTATTATGGCCGAACACTCTCTTTTATCCACATCACAAACACTGGTGCAGCTATAAAGCTTGCTTTCAATAGAATATTTTTAAAAACTTTTTATTTTGTTTTGGAGTATATCCAATTAACAGTACTGTGATAGTTTCAAGTGGTCCACCCAAAGAGATGTTTTTTTTTTTAATATACAGGGATATAAATATGAAGAGAACATATAAGCATGTATGATAGGAAAAATTAAATCTTGTGATGAAAAGGCTACAAATTTGTCATTGAAATGAGCCCTAAAAACTGATGTGTGACTCAGGGAAGATTTCGACTCAGTGTTTCATTGATGCAGTCTGCATGAGTTCCTACCCAGTCAATCACTCATTGATCCTTGTTCCATTTAGGTTGTTAATAGATTTCTCAAGAAAAGTCAGTAGACCTGATATTATTTGCATTTTTTAAAATCTCACAAAATGCAACTATCTGAGCATTTGTCATTATCTTAAAAATCAGTTTAATTTTATAAGAAAAGCATCTGTTCATTCCTTTGGATTTCAGATCATTACTTTTTAAAACGTCTTTTATTTGCAGAGATCAAGGTTTACACGTTTAATCAAAATGGTAGTAGCATCTTGTAATAATCTTCTCTGAAGAGGTGGAAGGGTAACTTCAGGAAGAAACTGTTAAACATCAGGTATAAGGAGGAAAGGTCTAGAAAGCTGAAACAATGGAAATCTTTTGTTTCCCAAACAAATGTGAGATTTGGGATGTGCAGTTTGTAGAGATTATCTTTAATATGTTACCTGCAAATGCCAACATCTGCTCTTAAAGCTTTCAATAATTATGTTTGTTAAAGATCAGTAAGGTTTATGTGGGAATTCTCATTGGTGTCAGGGTGGTCACTGAGCTTTTGTTCTTTTGGGAAAGTAAACATACCATTTAGTGACTTTTTGTTTTTCAATTAAAATTACTTCCATCTCTATATTTATTCATGCTAGTTGGGGAACAGACTTTGCTGAAGACTAAAAGAAATGTGTAAGGTCAGAGGTATTGAATTTTGGGGTATATCTATACTTTCATAAAGCAAGTTCTTGAAATAAAGTATATTACAAAAAATGTGTCTCCTTGTTCAACAATGCTATCTTAAATCTCTCATAGGTTACAACACCTCCATGTGGATTTGCATCAGATCAAAAAAATTAAGGACATTTTTTACATTCACTTTAGCTTAGTTTTGGGCTTCCCAGGTGCTGCTAGTGGTAAAGAATCTGACTGCCAATGCAGGAGACGCAGGTTCGATCCCTAAGTCAGGAAGATTCTCTTGAGGAGGAAATGGCAACCCACTCCAGTATTTTTGCCTGGAGAATCCCATGGACAGATGAGCTTGGCAGGCTACAGTCCATGGGGTCACATAGAGTCAGACACGACCTAGTGACTAAACTACACTGCTGCTGCTGCTGCTAAGTCACTTCAGTCTTGTCCAGCTCTGTGCGACCCCATAGATGGCAGCCCACCAGGCTCCCCCATCCCTGCGATTCTCCAGGCAAGAACACTGAAGTGCGTTGCCCTTTCCTTCTCCAGTGCATGAAAGTGAAAAGTGAAAGGAAAGTCATGTCCGGCTCTTCACGACCCCATGGACTACAGCCCACCAGGCTCCTCCGTCCATGGGATTTTCCAGGCAAGAGTACTGGAGTGGGGTGCACGGCAGTATAGTTTAGTTTACTAACCGGTGTTTACTTACTAAAAGCTTATTGTTCGTGTATGCTGCTTGTTTGCGTCTGCATTTTTTCAAGTTTACCATTATGCCTAATGTCAGCTGAGTATGTTGATACTATGATACTGGGACGTGAAGGTAGTGATTGAGTCCCCATCAGGAACGTCCGAGAATAAGGGAATATTGGGTTTAATAACAACTGTGAGCTTACCAGTAAGAGGCCCCATGATACATGATCACAGTAAAAAATCTATATGGGGGAGAGAGATATGATAGACTTGACATTTAAACTAATCTCTCAAAGTATGCAAGCATGAATGATTTAACAACCTTTAATAGAAACTTGCTTCAAAATGATTTACCATATGCTGCAGACAATTTTGAGAAAAACAGAGATTCCAATTAAAACTTAATTTGGTATATAAAATGGAGTTTCTCAATTACCTGTATTGTCATTTTTTTAATTTTGGATGCCACCATGTGTATAGCCTGTGGCCAGCCAACACACTACTATAAATCACTTGCAACATGGAATCAATTATGCTGAATAAAGAACTGTATTCTTGTTATAAGTACAGAATATTTAAAACCAATTAATATTCCAAAATTAATTAGAATGTATTTCACAGCTCAGCAATCTCACAAATAAGGTCCTCATTAAGAGAAAGACATAATGAGGCATTCTGATGACAAGATAATCAGCACATACTGTATTTGCCTTGTATTATCTAGCAGGATAATATTTTAATAGCCCAAGGAAATATATTTCTTGGATAGGTTTTACTTACTGAAGTCAAAAGAGAGGCATTGCTTTGTCAGGTGTGAGAGGAATTCACCACGTTGCATGAGTCAGAGTTCCCTGGAAGAAAGTTTATTTTAGATTCTGAAGGAAAATACAGGATAATTTAGACTAGAAAACATGTCGCAGGGGTAAAAATTATACTTTCTCAGAGGGCTTATGTGGAAAATTGTGTTTCTCAGGCTTCCTGTGGTAAACGGTTTCCAACATGGCGGCCACCACTTGCTTCGTCCTGCAACATACACGCTGTTCCCCTTTCAAAAGGTGGAGAGCTTCCCTCTGCTGTGTGCTGGCCCTGTGTTTCGCTTTGACAAATAAAATATGAAGAAACAGCTTTCAAAGATTCTTGAGCCCAAGGCTTATGATGATTGGCAGAATGTAGTTCCTGAGTCTTGGAAAGCTCCTTAGAACCCAGCCTTCTTGGTGTGAAGAGGAATACAACAGCTGAAGCTGCAAATTCCCACCCAGCGGCCAGCACCAACTTCCAGTCCTCTGAGGAGGTCTGTTTGATCCTTATAAGCCATCCCAAACAAATTTTAATTTGTTTTGTTTCAAGGAGAGCTGTTCCTTTCATTTTGTTCATTTATTTTCCTTTGTTACTAGTGTGCCTTAGGGGATTTCAATACTTCTACTATATTATTTTCAAAGGGAAAAAGAAAAGTATTTTGTTAAGCAGTAATGACTTAGAATTAAGAATCAGATACTTAAAGGAGGCAATTTTGAGGAAGTGTATCCTCTGAGAAACTGGGAGAAGTCCACTCAGGGAACAGAAACAAGCCCAGGAGCAGTTTTTAATCACCAGATTGAGAAATACCTACATTCTGGGACACTGCTTGATAACTGAACTTTAGGGGGGAAGGAATGCAGAATGCTGAAGGCAATTCCAAAAGGGACAGAAAAGGGGGAAAGTGACTCATGGATAAGAAAATCTCATCTTCATGAAGTTCATGAAGATGTTTTAGTGGTGATTTACTGTGTAGGTGGTGAAAATTTGGTGCATGTGTAGACTCTACAATCAAACCTGAATGAGAGCTGGGGTGGGGGCAGGTCATGGGGAAGTGTCTGTAGCCGTAATTGCGGGGGGCGGTGGGGGGAGGCTTACCTGGTCTTGAGAAATCTCATGGACAGAGGAGTCTCATGGGCTACAGTCCTTGGGTTTGCAAAGAGTTGGACTGAGCGACTAACACACACACACAGCATAATCACTGGCTAAACTGCGCTTGCCTGAGTAGTTATGCATTGTTATGGGGGACAAATTACCCTGTCTGACACCACTTTTCAACCCTTACAAAGTGTGCTTATTTTTTTTGCAGTGACATCTGAAAATAAATACAAACAAATACACAGAGTAAATTACATTCTAGGATTTTTTAACATTTACATTACACATAAGAATTATGCCATTTGTCATTTCAATTTTTTTTGCTCAGAAGTTGCACTGGAAAACTTTGAAGAAATCCATTATTCCTCTCCTAAAATTGGTCATTCACTCTTACAGGTACCCAATAAGTGTAGCTTTCAACATATTTTACATTGGATAAAAACCTCCCTTAATGGCTTAACCTTTTCACAAGATACTTTATCTTGTACCTTTATAGGCTATAAATGTATTCTGTCTGAATGAGATTCATTTACAGCCAAAATAAAATAGAACACAAAGCAGGTTATATGTCAGTGCTTTTAATTGTATAGTTTATTTACTAAGGTCCATATAATGGTCTCTGTCAATGAAAATTTGCAAACATTACTGCTGTTGTAGAGTGGAGATGAAAATAAATTTCCAAGAACAGAAGAGATATGTACTAGCTACACAGTCTTTTAAAAGGAATAATTATCTGTGTTTGGGGATTTTTAAGAGAGTTATGGCACAATTCCTTCAAAATGCCTTGTGGATAGTAGATATTCAATGGATGCTTTGAGAAGTGTAATCATTTCTGCCCTTACCTGTGGCTGATTATAGTCAATGACATCTCCTGCATACAAGTGAGATGCTTCCAGCAGTTTCTCCTGTTGGAAAGCATGCTTGACAAGAGAATTACTAGCTGGATTTATTACAGTAATAGGGTTGCATGTTCTAGCTTCTATTTACTCAATGGCTATAGCGTCGAAGGGAAGAAATGCCTGTAAAATGTGTGATATAAACATGCTCTTCAGGAAACAAGATTACAGCCACCACAACAGACTCATCATTGACTCATGGGCCACCATTCTTATAACAAGCCCACTTTAGAGTAGTAGAGGATTGTCATGTTTGAAGGAGTTTATTTTAAATAAACAAGTTGGATGCTATGAAACTAGCTCTAAAGAATACGCACTTTTTTCATTGTATGCTTTATTCAATACAATGCAAGCTGCAGAAAATTTTCAAAGACTTTTTTTTAATATTGTATCTAAAGAGAAGGACTTTGCTTGGGACAAGAATATTTGTTGAATAAATGAGTAAATAGAGCCTACAGGTGAAAAGCCTGCTTTTATTTCCTAGTTTGCAAAGCTAAGTATGCCCGATGCTAGAAAGTGAAAGAGGGCCAATAGGTTGTAACCAACTGTGTCTGTTTTTAAGCGTAGTTGCTGCCATGCCAGATGGCTCAGTGGTAAAGAGCCTGCCTGCCAATGCAGGAGACACAGAGATGTGGATTCAATCCTTGGATGGGGAAGACACCCTGGAGGAGGAAATGGCAACCCACTCTAGTACTCTTGACTGGAAGATCCCACGGACAGAGGAGCCTGTAGGCTATAGCTCAAGTGGACACAAAGAACTGGACATGACTTAGCGACTGTACATGCACACAGGGATAAACAGATTACTCTGAACTTTTACAAAACACCCATAAAGAGAGAACGAGCAGGCAGTTCTACCTGCTAGTCTTTAAAAAAGATGACAACTCTCTGGTAGTTTCTGACTTGAAGGTTTCCTACAGATTTGCATGAAACTTTAGAAACATTGACAAGATAAATGTGAGATACTGCTCACTATGGAAGTTAAATGTTTTTAGGTGGAAGAGTACCATGACCTCAGATCTTCCCTAAACATAGCCTGAAAATACAAGGCAAGTCTTCTGTGCTACTACTATTAAAAACCATAGCACCCTCATCACTAAGATGTCTGAAAATGACATTCTCTATGGGTAGATTCCATCACCTTACTCACTGGGTGAAACGGTCTCGACTACAATAGTCAGGCACTTTCCACTCACTTCAGGTATCTGTTTAAATTCCCAAAGGAGCTCTTTGAAATGGTACTTCCTGCCCTGTGACAACCTAGAGGGGTGGGAGGGGAGTTGGGAGAGAGGCTTGAGAGAGAGAGGACATATGTCTGATCCATGTGGATATGTGGCAGGCACCGACACAATATTACAATTATCCTCCAAATGAATAAATTTGTAAAAAGTGGTACTTTATAAAAATGACCAAAGAACATGTAGAAAATATTTGAGCCCACATTTGTAGAAGGTTTGTTTGGAATCTGGAAATAGGAAGGTGTGAATGAATCTGACTCTATCCGGATAATTTTGCCCAGTGGCCTTAGAAACTGCAATGAAGAGGTCAAGATCACCATTAGATCCACGAGAGAAAAGCAGTGGGCAGAGCTTTGTACTTTTCTTCTCAGAATTTTAGAGTTCTTCAAGTATTGGAGTTTCTACTTTCCATCTCAGTAACCACATATTTATTGAACAATAAATATATGTCTTTGAATATGCACAAAGGTATGGATGACTTTTTATAGTCAAAATATTAATTCCTGACAATTTTTTTTCTTCAGCTCATGTAGAAGAAATTAAACAAGTGCAAGACAGTTGAACTCATACTTCCTCTGTAGCCTGGCCTGAGCAGAGTGGTCTACCACTATCTGATGCTTTAAAATTAGTCTGTCTCTATTCCTAATATCAAAATTTACCTAGAATGTAATTTATTTTTTTTTAGATCTCACTCTGAGGCATGTGGGATCTTAGTTCCCTGACCAGGGATCGAACCCAGACCCCCTCCATTGGAAGCTCAGAGTCTTAACTCTGGGACCACCAGGGAAGTTCCCTGTATTTCACGTTTTTAAAGTTCCTTATTCTTAACTGTGCTTAGGGCCTGTACTTTTTGACAAAATGGTGTTAAAAGTTGATAGTTTATTGTATTAGTGTTCTAGCAGATTTATACATATGCACTTAAATAGATTATTGTAGCTATCTTTTTAAAAACTGGAGTAATCTTTACCAAATGAATTGTGAGTTTCATCTCTACAGGGACAATGAGTAGAAACAGAAGCATTTTTAGAAAGGGAGAATTTTCCAGCCATGCCTTCATAAGTCACATCAAAAAGTTGATCTTATATAATACTTATCAGCCACCTAACAATACTTTCTTATGCAATGACAGCAATCCATGCCTTTTAGCATAAGTGCAGAAGTAAATGTTCTTGCACATTATAATTCATATTGAATTCTATTTACTTTTTCCTCCCTAAATCTTCATTCCTTACTTGTAAAAGAGATTTTAAATAAATAGATAATCTTTAAGGTTTCTTTAAACTCTCAAACTCTGAGATTTTCCATGGAGCCTATAATTTTATTCTCTAAAAGTTGTTTCCCCAAGATTTCCTTCCCAAATCTTGTGTCTGCTTGTCATCTGTTGCATGAGTCTTTCACTCAAGCTTTGTACCATGTGTCATTGTTACAATCCAGTTATCTGTCTGGGTTTCCTTGGGTGACTCAATAGTAAAGAATCCACCTGCTAATGCAGGAGACTCGGCTTTGATGCCTGGATGGGGAAGATCCCCTTGTCAAGGAAATAGATACCCATTGCAGTATTCTTGCCTGGGTAATCCCACTGACAAAAGAACCTGGTGGGTTATAGTCCATGGAGTTGCAAGAGTCAGACACAACTTAGTAACTAAACAGTAACAATTATATGCTATGTTTTGTCAGTTAAATACATATACTACTTTCCCGATACTTCTTGTAATTTAATTTGTCTTTCATGATTGAGAAGGTATTTCTAATTCTGCACTCTTTCGAAACTAAAGCTAAAAATATTTTGACTACCATCCCCAGTAGTTGTGAAAACATGCAAAATATATATAAGATTTACAAACATCTCTGTGATGGAGAAGCACAGTTCTTATTGAACTTGGTTCAATAAGATGTAGCTAAGTAAGATGATGATCAGAAGTAAGTCTCCAAAGATAGCTCAACACTGCTTTTAAATAGCACAAAAGATTGTCAAGGACTGGTATATCCAAACCACTTTGGGTAAAGAATATGCCCATATAAGTCATATAAGTCAATATAGTATATATATAAGCCCATATAGCATATAAGTCAAGTCCAACAACGGTAAAGTGAGATTAAGCAATGCTAACGCTGAGATCAGGGCTTCTCAGGTGTCTTAGGGTAAAGAATCCACCTGCAATTCAGGAGGCCTGGGTGCTGAGTCAGTCCCTGAGTCAAGAAGATCTCCTGGAAAAGGAAATGGCAATGCACTCCAGTATCCTTGCCTGGATAATCCCACGGACAAGGGAGTCTGATGGGCTACAGTCCATGGGGTCACAAAGAGGCAGACATGACTGAGTGACAAAGTATGTGTGCAACGTTGAGATCACAGACACATCAAGGTAAAAGTCACTACATAAATGCAGTCATTTAGCCTCTCGGTGCATAAATGAAGAAACATGTTGTCAACAGATGATAAACAAGATATTTTGCATGTTACTGTAGCATACAATGTGTACTTTACCCAACATAACATAGCATAACATATGAGCACATTTTATATGTAGCAAAAAGAAACACTGAATTATTTTATCAAATGCTAGAGTCTATTTCTAGTCATTTTCACTGAATCTGTAAAATAAAATTACATAGTAGAAAGCCTTCTTTTCAAACAATATGACTACAGGAAAAACAGAAGGCAAATTTTCGAATTACTGAACCATAAAATGTGTGCACTGTCGCAGGCGAATGGAGCCCCCAGGAAGTTATCTAATAAGACCAAACTTCTGTTCCTTACAGCTAAGTGTTTTTCTCCTGTAGAAGATACTATGCAATCCAGAAAAGACGTTGCCCTTTCAAGCTAAACTGCAGGTGACACTAACATGAGAGTCTATTCAGAGACGTTTATTTATTTATTTTTTTAAGTTAGACTTTATTGTTGACAATGGTGTTAGGTTCACAGCAAAAGTGAGCATAGATTTTCCACATGCCTCCTTCCCCTGGACACACATAACCTTTCCCGTCTTCCAAATATCCCACTGTTCTATCTATTAACATCTATCTATCCATCCATCTTTTCATCTCTATCATCTATTTATCCACCATCTATCAATCCATCTATCCATTTATCTATTCATCTCCATCTACCTATGTATTCACTCATCCATCTATCTATCCATCCGTCCCTCTACTGATCTCTATCAAAAAACAAAAAAAGAGAGAGAGACAGAGAGTGAGAGAGGAAAGAGATAATTACAAAATAGTGACTGCCAGGATAAGTTAAGAGAACAGTGTGTCTACAAGTCTCTGTGAAGTTGTGCTTTATAAGTTCAAAGTACTATCACAATAGAATCTTTATACTTTTAAATATGTTTATGACGTGGACCATTTTTAAAGTCTCTATTGAATTTGTCACAACATTGTTTCTGTTTTATATTTTGGATTTTTTTTTTTTTTTGGCTTCAGGGCTTATGGTATCCTAGCTCCCCAGCCACAGATCAAAACTGCATCCTCGGCATTGGAAGGTGAAGTCTTAACCACTGGACCACCAGGGAAGTCCCCACAATATAATCTTCAGTAGTCTTTCTGTAGAATTCTGATTTGTTTTACATTTATTATAAAATTTTAGAATCTGGGATTTTTAAAGCCTGAAAAAACAATGGAAGCTGTGGTGTTCAATATCACCACTTCATCAATTTACAAAGTGCATTGAGACCAAAGCAAACTGATCCAACACGGTATTGCTGCTGTTGTTTAGTCACTCGGTCATGTCTGACTGTTTTCCAACCCCATGGACTGTAGCCCACCAGGCTCCTTTGTCCATGGGGTTTTCCAGCAAAGATACAGGAGTGGGTAGTTATTTCCTTCTCAAGGGGATCTTCCTGACCTAGAGATCAAACCCACATCTCCTGAACTGCAGGCAGATTCTTTAGCACTGAGCCACCAGGGAAGTCCAACATAGTGTAGAGTGTTTAAAATCCCTTCCTAGTTACAGGCATATACCCTGATTGCACTCTGGGTTTTGTGATTTCTGACTCAGTGCTTGGTTTTTATAGCCAGGTACCCTACTGTAGACGGTACTCTTACTAAATACATTATGTTTGCATTCCAACTACAAAAGTCTACATCTTATTTGAAACATCTTTAAATGGTCTTATAAAAACTGTGAGAAGGTAAATATATATATATATATATAAATATGTGTGTATATATATATATATATATATATAATTACCAAAAGCAGATTTTTTGACCACTTAAAATAAATGTTGGTAGTTTAAAATGCCTAAAATATAAAATGTATGTGTAATACTACAGAGGCTGTGATATTTATTTAGAAACAATCATGTTACTCCAAAAAACATGGTTATGCAATAAATGATGACATATACGAATGAACAGTGAACTTGCTTTTCAAAGACAATTAGATCAACTTGTTTGGAAATAGCTCCTTTCAAACTCAAAGGAGATTATCATATGCATGACTTGTGCAAGAAGGAAAAGAATCTGATTTTAAAGTTTCATTTAATTTTACCCAGGGTGGGGTGGGGTGCGGAAAAACCTAGAGAAATGAATAAGCAGAGAAATGAGTAAGCAAATAAATGTTCCAATTTCCTTTCGATAATTTATTAAAGAATATCAACTTAGAAAGGTCAGGATGAGCATATTTGTTGAGACTTAAGAAAGGTGAGTGCAATGGACTAAATGTTTGTGCTTCTCCAAAATTCATATGTTGATGTTCTAATTAGAAGCCTGATGATATATGATGTCCCTTGGGAGGCACTTAGATTATGTTATGAGCCTATGATAGGATTAGTGTCCTTTAAAGGATAGGAAGTGACCAGAGCTCTCTTTCCATAACATGAGAACAGCTAGAAGGTGACCTGGTGAAGCTGGAAACTGTGAGGAATAAATCTACTTTTTAAATGACTAATCTATTGTACTTTGTTATAGCAGCCTGAGATAACAAAATGGAGAGATATTAAGATAATTATTTGCTCTCAAATAAATATAATTGGGCGCGTAAAATATAATTTAGCTCCAAATTACTGGGACAAATGATCAGCTATGGGAATAATAAATCTTTTTTTTTTTTGCATTTCATTTTTTTCAATTTTATTGAAGTGTAATTTTGCCTGGAGAATTCCATGGACAGAGAAGCCTGGCAGGCAGCAGTCCATGGAGTTGCAAAGAGTCAGACATGATTGAGTAGCTAAGCACACACACACAAAATTTGTATACAATAAATGCACTATTTTAGGGATACATTTAGATGAGTTTTAGCAAATGTATGTACCACATAGCTATCAGTGCAATCAGGATGTAGAACATTCTCATCAGCCCTGGAAAGATCCTTCATATCCTTTGGTAATTAATCCTCACCTCCACTCCGAGTGTTTAGGCAGACACAAAAGTGGCCAGTGCCTGAGCTTAGGGCAAAATCCTGGGACCTGGGATCTGTGTGGAGGTCCAGGAGGCTGGAACGATGTGAGAAAGGGAAATAGGGGTGGTGAGAGCAACCATGGGTAACCATGGACCAGGGAGCAGATCACACTTGGCCAGGACATCTTCGTAAGGTTTTAGACTTTTACTGACTCAGGTGGAAAGCCAGTGCATGACTTTTAAGTAGAGAAATGTCATACTTGGCTTTGTCTTTCCAGGAGCAATAGTGAGAAGCAGAGAGAAGAGATTTGGGGGGATGGGATGGTGACGGTGGGGGATGAAGTGGAGACAAGACGGCGATATTTTGGAAAATGTATCATTGCTCTATAAAACTGAATCAAAAAGCAAGTAGCTTGTTGGAGTTAAGGTTATGGATGCTTAGACCTGGTGAACTTGCTGCAAGGTCATGATGTTATGTATGTATTTGATCAGTCACCATGCTCAGATATTTTGTCAGTCATTTTCTAGGTGTTTCAGTAAAGGTATTTTTCAGATGAAAGTAACATTTAATCAGTAAGCTTTGAGTAAAGTCAATTACTTTTTAAATTGCAGTAGACTTTATCAAACCAGTTGAGTTTTCCAAAAGAGGAGGGGATTCTTCCAGCAGGTGGTCTTCAGCTTGAACTGCTGCTTCTCGAGGTCTGCAGCCTGCTTGCTCCCCATCCTGCAGATTTTAGATTTGCCAGCCTCTGCAATCCTTGGAAGAAAAGCTATTAAAAACCTAGGCAGCATATTAAAAAGCAGAGACATCACTTTGCCTACAAGGGTCTGTATAGTCGAAGCTAAGGTTTTTCCAGTAGTCAGGCACAGATGTGAGAGTTGGACAACAAAGAAGGCTGAGTGCTGAAGAATTGATGATTTTGAAGTGTGGTGCTGGAGAAGACTCTTGAGAGTCCCTTGGACTGCAAGGAGATCAAACCAGTCCATCCTAAAGGAAATCAACCTTGAATATTCATTGGAAGAACTGATGCTGAAGCTGAAGCTCCAATACTTTGGCCACCTGATGAGAAGCGCCAACTCCTTGGAGAAGACTCCAATGCTGGGAGAGATTGAGGCCAGGAGGAGAAGCAGACAACAGAGGATTTGATGGTTGGATGGCATCACTGACTCAGTGAACATGAGTTTGAACAAACTCCAGGAGACAGTGAAGGACAAGGAAGCCTGGACATGCTGAAGTTCATGGGATCGCAGAGTCGGACAGGACTGAGGGACTGAACAACATCAAGAATCCTGTGAACCAGTTCCTTGAAAGACATCTCCCTCTTTGTGTATACAAGTTGACCCTTGATCAGCTCAGGGGTTAGGGGTGCAGAACCTCCACATAGTCGAAAATCCACACATAACTTATGTCCACTCTCAGTATCCAAGGTTCTGCATTCTTTGCTCCACCAACATTGGGTCATGGAGTACTGTAGTATTTATTATTGAAATGTTCCACATAGAAGTGGGCCTACACACTTGAGACCTGTGTTGTTCAAGGGCCACTATATATGTTATGTCATGTCAGTTGGGTTTCTCTGGGAAACCCTAACACACAGTCTTTGGTATACTGCAGATTAGAGATACCTGGAGAGGTGAGCGTAGCAAAAACCTTACCCTGAATTGTGTCCCTTTATTATTGACCTCCTGCGGCATGTCAGAACTTGGTTAGGCTCCTGGGGATACAGCGGAAGGAAAGAAAATGACGAGATCCCTGTCCAACTCTCCCAGTAATCGCACTTTGGAAAAGTGCCTTAAACACTGTACATTTCAGGTTCTTAACTTAAAAATAGGCATATGACTAACCTCATTCAGTTGTTGAGAACTTTAAATGTCATAATGCATATAAAGTATTTAGTGGTGAACCAGGCTCAAAACGAGCTCTTTAAAATGACAGTGTTATTATTACTTCTCCCACTCAAAGGGCATTATGTGGCTGCCATGACTGTTAAGAGTACAAGTGGTAATAACAGTCGAAGAGATAATAATACCTTGCACTGACTTGACTCACTTAACATTTTAAAGAACTTTCATATATTATTCATTATTATGCCACTGATAACCTATGTAGATTATTATGCTTTGCATGTCAATGGAAACCAGAAAAATGTTACATGACTTTATCCTCAATTAAGTGTAGGGAGGTATCTGGCTGTATATGCACGTCTAACATTCTGCGTGTGTGTGTTAGTCACGCAGTCGTGTCTGACCCTTTGTGACCCCATGGACTGTAGCCCACCAGGCTCCTCTGTCCATGGGGTTCTCCAAGCAAAAATACTGGAGTAGGTTGCCTTTACCTTCTCCAGGGGATCTTTCCAACCCAGTTCTCTTGATTACAAGCAGACTCTTTACCGTCTGAGTCACCGAGGCACACAGTGGATAAAAATTTATTTGGCTTCTATAATGAGTAATCAGAGTTCAAATAAGTATGATAGCACCAGAAGTCAATAAGTTGTATATGGAAAATGTTAAAAAAAAAAAAGAGTATATAATTTCTTTAAAAATATTTTAAGGAATACAATTTTTTTGAAAATTTAAAAATGAAA
Source organism: Redunca redunca (assembly GCA_006410935.1). Classification (NCBI taxonomy): domain Eukaryota; kingdom Metazoa; phylum Chordata; class Mammalia; order Artiodactyla; family Bovidae; genus Redunca; species Redunca redunca. The sequence continues at coordinate 36,241 of SJYQ01005716.1, read as the reverse complement.
AAATAGACAATAAACAGAAACTGTCTCTTAGCTCCCAATTGTGCATATATTATATCACTGAGGGAACTTTGCAAAATTGAATTAGAAACAATTTTAGCTTCCTCTGACATTCTCCAAAAGTTTTTCAATGGAAGCTATTTTGTTGCATTTTAATTGTTTTCCTAAAGAGTCAATTGATTTTATCTAATATTTTAATTGACAGTACAAGGATAGGATTAATGATAATAATAAAGTGGAAATGACTCAGTCATACCTGACTCTTTTTGACTCCATGGACTGTAGCCTGCCAGCCTCCTCTGTCCATGCGACTTCCCAGGCTAGAACACTGGAGTGGGTTGCTGTTTCCTACTCTAGGGAATCTTCCCAACCCAGGGATTGAACCTGCATATCTCTTGTATCTCCTGCATTGAAAGGCAGGTTCTTTACCACTGTGCCACCAGGGAAGCTGTGAGGTGGAGTTGGAGAAGCGCAATTTAACAAATACTGTACTGTTGTTAATAGAATTATTAAAGTATTAAATATAATTTTCTATTTTAACAGTTTTTATGTTAAATCTTGGTCAGTAAAAAAGTTCCAATTTCTATCCCCACTATTGTGTTAAATATATGTTATTATTTTAGGAAAGAAAACAGTGGGTTCACATCTTTCCTCAGCTTCAGCCAAGATTAATGCATACCAAAGGAACAAGTTCTTTCTTCTAAATTCACCTTCTAAGGTTTTATGAACGAGCAGGACGGAACTGACCGCTTCACTTCAGTTCAGTCGCTCAGTCGTGTCCCACTCTTTGCAGTCCCATGGATTGCAGCATGCCAGGCTTCAGTTCTTTGCATCAGGTGGCCAAAGGATTGGAGTTTCAGCTTCAGCATCAGTCCTTCCAAGGAACACTCAGGACTGACTTCCTTTAGGATGGACTTGTTGGATTTCTTTGCAGTCCAAGGGTGTTCTCCAACACCATGGTTCAAAAGCATCAGTTCTTGGGGGTTCAACTTCTTTATAGTCCAACTCTCATATCCATAAATGACTACTGGAAAAACCATAGCTTTGACTAGATAGACCTTTGTTGGCAAAGTAATGTCTTTGCTTAGTATTCTGTCTAGGTTGGTCATAGCTTTTCTTCCAAGGAGCAAGCATCTTTTCATTTCATGGCTGCAGTGACCATCTGCAATGATTTTGGAGCCCAAAAAATAAAGCCTGTCACGGTTTCCATTGTTTCCCCATCTATTTGCCATGAAGTGATGGAACCAGATGCCATGATATTAGTTTTCTAAATGTTGAGTTTTAAGCCAGCTTTTTCACTCTCTTTCACTCTCATCAAGAAGCTCTTTAGTTCTTTACTTTCTGCCATAAGAGTGGTGTCATCTGCATATCTGAGGTTATTGATATTTCTCCTGACAATCTTGTTTCCAGCCTGTGCTTCATCCAGCCTGGCATTTCACATGATGTACTCTGCATATAGTTAAATAAGCAGGGTGACAATATACAGCCTTGACGTACTCCTTTCCTGATTTGGAACCAGTCTGTTTTTCCATGTCCAGTTGTAACTGTTTCTTCTTGACCTGCATAAAGATGTCTCAGGAGGCAGGTAAGGTTGTCTGGTATTCTCATCTCTTTAAGAATTTTCCACAGTTTGTTGTGATCCACACAGTCAAAGGCTTTGGCATAGTCAATAAAGCAAAAGTATGTTTTTCTGGAACTCTCTTGCATTTTTGATCCAGTGGATGTTGGCAATTTGATCTCTGGTTCCTCTGCCTTTTTTTAAACCAGCTTGAACATCTGGAAGTTCACGGTTCACATATTGTTGAAGCCTGGCTTGGAGAATTTTATGCATTACTTTGCTAGCACATGAGATTAGTGCAATTGTGTGCTAGTTTGAGCATTCTTTGGCATTGCTTTTCTTTGGGATTGGAATGAAAACTGACCTTTTCCAATCCTGTGGCCACTGCTGAGTTTTCCGAATTTGCTGACGTATTGAGTGCAGCACTTTCACAGCATCATCTTTTGGGATTTGAGATAGCTCCACTGGAATTCCATCACCTCCACTAGCTTTGTTTGTAGTGATGCTTCCTAAGACCCACTTGACTTTGCATTCCAGGATGTCTGGCTCTAGGTGAGTGATCACACCATCATGGTTATCTGGGGTGTGAAGATCTTTTTGTATTCTTGCACCTCTTCTGACCTGCTTCAGAGGGACTTCATGAAACTTGGAAGAGAGCCAATGCTCTTGTGCTTGTTTGGTTAAAGTCAAACTTGCTTCTTTCCATATATCTTCCAGGACCATTTTTATGTTCTCATATTTCAGGCTACTTACATCTAAAATGCCATGAAGGCTTCAAAATATATCTGTGCTTCATTTCTATGTGCTAGCAGATTTAATATACATGAATGAGAAAAAAAAAATAGAGTTGTGAAGATGGTAAACTGTTTGAGAGTGTTTAGGATGGTATAAGAATAGCCAGCTATTATAACAGGGTTGGAAAGGGGTGTAATTAATTGATCTAACATTTTAAAGAATATTCATTATATTCAATTGATTTACTTATTCTAATTCAATATTATTTCAGCTAATGTACTTAATTTGATGGGTTCCTGCTCTAGGAATTACTTGATTAAACTCTCCTTGACATGGCAAAATTTTATTTGTGTGACTGTTAAATCTCTAGCTTATTAATGTCATTGGTGCAAATAATTGTTTTATATTAAAATGTGAAAGATTTTTGTTTGTTTCAAATGCATTCATTGTAGTACTTCCTTGTTTTTAAAATGGTTCAAAATATATTTGTATCCTCAAAAGTAATTGGTGAAATTAGTAGGGAAAGTGGTACTTTTTGCAAATCAAGGAAATGATTAAATAATTTTCAGGGGCTTCCCTGATGGTCAAGTGGCTAAAACTCCATGCTCCCAATGCAAGAGACCCTGGTTTGATCCCTGGGCTTCCCAGGTGATGCAAGTGGTAAAGAAACTGCCTGGCAATACAGGAGACATAAGACACATGAGTTCAATCTCTGCATCAGGAAGATCCCCTGGAAGAGGACACAGCAACCCACTCCAGTATTCTTTCCTGAAGAATCCCATGGACAGAGGAACCTGGCAGACTACAATTCATGGGGTGCCAAAGAGTTGGACATGACTGAAGCAACTTAGCACGCATGCAGAGAAATGAGATCCCAGATGCCTCAAGACCTGGCACAGCCAAATAAATAAATAAAAGTAAAGGAGACTCACATGAGTTGCCCAAGATCATACAAACAGGAGGTAAGACCTGGATAACATTCAGGTCAGGGAATTGCTTGTTTAGTGATGAATAACTAATTTGGCATAATTAGTCTCTGTTAACATCCATTTCCGGGAAATGTACTGATATTTACCTACGTTCCTCATTCTGAAGGAGTCTTATATTGATAATATGGATATATTCAAGTTATTTTTCTAAGGAGTTTTGTCTGAAATTCAGTGATATCCATCTCAAGTCCTCTCCTGCCATCATTATATTGGACTGTGGTAAAAAAGTGTGTCTGTGACTTCAGGGCACCTTTGAATAGGGGATTTGCAAGGGTGGTGGGGAATAAGGCAGCAAGCTCTGTGCAATTGAACAGTAGGTTGTGATGTTAGAGCAATTGCATGTGGGCAGCTCAAAGCTAGCATGCTAAGTCAATTCGGTCATGTCTGACTCTATGTGACCCTACAGACTGTAGCAGCCAGGCTTCTGTCCATGGGATTCTCCAGGCAAGAATACTGGAATGGATTGCCATGTCCTCCTCAGAGGGATCTTCCCGACCCAGGGATCAAACCCATGTCACACATCTTCTGCACTGGCAGGTGGGTTCTTTCACACTAGTGCCACCCAATAAGTCCAACGGCAGCATAAAGACAGTAAAATGCTAATGAGATGAACCCAGAGAAGATGCAGAAGAGCCCAGGATACCCTAACTCCTGGACCTTACTGACCAGGACTACTTAGTCTTCAGTATCACAGAGCACCCAGCTTAGTTCATCTTCACAGGAATATCCAGGCACACCACACCAGGGTCTGGAATTCTCCAGGCCAGAATATTGGAGTGGGTGGCCATTTCCTTCTCCAGAGTCTGTAAATTGACTGTAATTAATTGATGAATCAATCGTTAACATTCATAGCACTCTCCAAGTTTAAATCTCACGAAAAGCATAGATTAACATTATATTTCTGTTATCTTGCTTCTAAAGCTTAAATGTCAAACTGAGGAAAAACTGGGAAAACAAGCAAAACTCAAATCGCAAAAACAAAACATCATAAAAGATGATTGTTGCTTCATGGAGGCACTTTATTTTCTAAGAGAAGAAATTAAGGAGTAATCTTTTCCTGAAGACAGCCAGTCAGTGGCTTTTTCATTGAAAACAAACAAACAAAAAAACAATCAATGGTGTTTTTGTAGTAAATTCTCCTGAATAAGATTCTCTGACTGCTTCTGTTTCAAACATGCTGCTTCTCACATCTTTGTTAAGATGAATTATGGCTTAAAAGTCAACAAAGCTCTCATGCTTATTTTTTTTAAACATCAAAGCTACACTTAAACGCAAATCTGCATTCTCTTTGCTGTATTTGGAGAAATCGAGGAGCTCTGAATCATACACTTGTAACCTGTGCTGATTTAAAAATAAAAATTGCATGTGAGAATTGTGAGTTAAGTTTTATTGGGGCAAAATGAGGACTGGAACTTAGAAGACAGCATTTCAGACACTCTGTGAAACTGCTCCAAGGAGGGGAGGGCGGGGGGGCTAGAATAATAGGAGTTTTGCAACAAAGGGCAGNGCATATTAAAAAGCAGAGACATTACATTGCCAACAAAGGTCCATCTAGTCAAGGCTATGGTTTTTCCAGTGGTCATGTATGGATGTGAGAGTTGGACTACAAAGAAAGCTGAGCGCCAAAGAATTGATGCTTTTGAACTGTGGTTTTGGAGAAGACTCTTGAGAGTCCCTTGGACACCAAGGAGATCCAACCAGTCCATCCTAAAGGAAATCAGTCCTGAATATTCATTGAAAGAACTGATGCTGAAGCTGAAACTCCAATACTTTGGCCACCTGATGTAAAGAACTGACTCCTTAGAAAAGACCCTGATGCTGGGAAAGCTTGAAAGCAGGAGGAGAAGAGGACAACAGAGGATGAGATGGTTGGATGGCATCACCAACACGATGGGCATGAGTTTGAGTAAAGTGCAAGAGTTGGTGATGGACTAGGAGGCCTGGTGTGCTGCAGTCCATAGTGTTGCAAGAGTCGGACATGACTGAGCGATTGAACTGAACTGAACTATGTATAGGAAGATATGAGTCTGGGTTAACCAAAATCTTTCCTTTAATATGCACCTCAGCTCTCCAGAGCCAGTATCCTGTTTTGTTTTGTTTTGTTTTGTTTTAATATTTATTTACTTGGTTCCCTCAGTCTTAGTTGTGGCATATGGGATCTTTCATCGTGGCACATGGACTCTCTAGTGTGGCACTCTGGCTTAGTTGTTCCACAGCATGGTTAGTTCCCAGACCAGGAATTGAACCTCCATCCTTTGCATTGCAAGGTGGGTTCTTAACCACTGGACCACCACCAGGAAGTGCCTATCCTCTGTTTTTGTAACTGAGCAGAAGCCTATGGATCATGGCATGGATTGACCCTCCCTCATATCCTCTGCTTAGCTCCTCTCTGAAGCAATTAGATAACAATATCTGATGCACATTCCTGAGTTGTTTCACAGATAGGAAAACAACCCATCAAATGTAAGATGTTAACTATTTGATGATGTTGCGCAGGCAGCCCCAGGCCTCCAAGAGCCTAAGGGCTGAGAAATAACCTCTGAGACATCCCTTTGCTCCCTCACCATCAGGCAGTCAGAGAAATGTGCACAAGCTCATTACAGACCCTGCGACCTGCCCCCTTCCCCAACCTGGGTTTTAAAAATGCACTGCTGCCAAGAAAATTAAAAGAAAAAAAAATGCTTTGGGACGTTTTAGGGCATGAGCCACCTGTCTCCTTGCATGGCCCTGAAATTAACCTTTCTCTGCTCCAAACTCTTATGTTTCAGTTTGTTTGGCCCCACTGTGTGTTGGGAACACACACTTGCACTAACTTTTCTGCATCCTGCTTGTCTCCCGGGCTCCCTATGGGGAGTGGCTGCAGTCTGGTGGCTGCTAGATGACAGGTGTTACTTTCCTTCCTGAATGCTGGCGGGGCTCACTGGCTCACCATCCATGGTGGCTACAATTGCTGATGGGTGTGGCCTCTTTTATTTACTGATTGGCAGGAAATATTCCATTTCTCACCTATGTGGTCTTGGGCTAGTGACTTAACATCTTTGTGCCTCAGTCTTCCTATCTATGAGAAAATTATAATCATAATGGTCACATTAGTTTGTTATGAGAAATCAGTGGTAATAAAGGCAAAGCCCTCAGAAAAGACCTACCAGATAGTAACCACCACAGACGTGCTCCTTATAAACGTCAAGTGCTCTGGCATCAACAAAGCTGTGTGGGAATTTATGTTCTGAATTGGAGCCAAGCTGCTCCCACTGTTACTCAGAAGGCAGGTATTAGGGAAACGATGAGCACTGCTGCAAATTCCAACACTTATTTGATGTTTGACTGAACCATGGAATCTGTGTCCATGCGTAATGCAGAACTAGTCCTTTAAATAGTTTACCAACCACTTTATTGACTGAAAGAAATGTAAAAATGTGTGAAATACTCGGCAACCCCTTATACCCCTTCTATCTGAAGCTTAAGACTGGAGGTTTAAGACATGTTTACCCACTTTTCTCTTAGGAGCATATGCCCCAAGCTTAGTGAGCATTATGCTGTATTAACTTGTGCTTTCTTTAGAGCACACAACGGCAGAGCATCTTCTCATAAGTACAGAGGAGGAGAACTCTATGTGTGGACTTATGTTCTGACTAATAGAATAGGATCTCCCTGGAGAGTAGTCAGCCATTATCTTGGTTTTTTGGTGAAATAATTTGAAATTTTCATCCCATGAAAGAGAAGGATGTGGGGTTGACCTAAACAGAACACAGCAAAACAGAAACATGCAATGGCTTGGAATAATAAAATCCATACACGATCTAAAAATCGCTCCATGATTTAGCCCCTATCTCTTAGCCTAAACTTATTTCGAAATTACTTGTATTCACGCAGTTCACTCCAGACCCAATGGTTCCCATTTTGGATTTTGCCTGAACACATCAATCTCATTCTTTGCACTGATTCATCTCTCTGTCTAGAAACTTTTTTCCTCCTGGACCTTCACAGGTTTTTATTATTTTGCTTGTTTCATTCAGGTCTTCACAGAGATTCAAACTGAGACTGTACAGCTCTAAGGATGCATTTCTTTCATCGTGAAATAAGCTCTGTGAGTCAACACATTGCTGCGTGGAATGTCAGGGTGGTGGATCCACAGACCGCGGGGCTGGGAGGAACATCGTGCGCAGCGGCTGGTGAGAGAGAGGCAGTGATGCAACCGTGTGTGGGTGAAGGACTCTGGGCTGCCTGCTCTCACAGCTCACTTGTACCTCTGACCTGTCTGAGTTCGGTGTCTTACACACTTTCCTATCTGGTGACAGAGCGTTGCTGTACACACCCATACATACGAGTAGTTGGGTCAGACTGCAGTGGTTTAGGGTGGATGCCCAGCTCACACGGTCACCTGAGTGTCCATAGCTAAGTATTCAGTTTCTACAAGATCAGAAACTGTTTCTCAAAAAGGAAAGATTATGTGCAGAGGAGGGTACAGATTTGTTCCAGAATCTGAGAGGTAGGTGCAGTGATTCTAATACGAAGCCGTGTTTACCACAGATGCTTGGAGTGACCTTGGCAGGGCTGGAGCTTCGGAGCAGCCCTGATGCAACCTGAACTTGCTACGGAGCCTCCCCTGCCCCAGAACCCACACAGAACGGGCAGCCTGTGGTTATCTCTGCCTCAGTCAAAGTGGTTTATGATACATGGCATTTTCCCTCTACACCGTCTTGATGTTTAGAAAAATTTGGAAGTGTGCATTTCCAGAAAATATATAGAACTGATGAAAGGGCAACATTAAAAAAAAAACAAAACACAGTTTGTCTTTCAAATAATGCCCCAATACTTAACATAATTACATAAGGATAATAAATAAAGACAATCAAACAAAACAAACCCAAAGGTCTCTTCCAACACTAAAATTATATAATTTGATAACCCATTTTTGGACCTAAGATATTATTTACAAAATAATTTCTTTTGAACAAAATATATTCATCAGTCTCATAAATGATTAGCAAGTATATTTCAAATAGGATGTTAAAGTTCATTAAGATCACAAGTTNATAAACCTTTAGCTGTTCAAAGTTATATGTTAATGAATATTATTTTAAAGTTTAATTTTCCGTATGGAATGTCTAGATAAAGGACTGATTTGTGATGTATGCACTTGGTACATGATATAAATTTGTCAATCTATAAAAGAATTAATTAGACATTTAATGATTAAATAATGAATGAGCTGATTTTTTTAATAGAACATACACTTCAAACTGTTGAAAATGGTTATTTGAAATCTAAACAATTTAACTGAATTTTCTTTTCAGGTTCTTCAACAGAGTTGAACCAAATATAAGGCTCAACTTTGATGATTTCCAAGCATGGCTCAAGGGACTTCCCTGGCAGTCCACTGGTTAAGACTCATTAAGATTCAGGAGGCTTGGGTTCAATTGCTGGTCAGGGAACTTGATCAGCAACTAAGAGCCTACATATAGCTAAAGACCTGCTCAGTACAGTCAAATAAATAAAGATAAATAATATTTTTTTAAAAGACCATAGAGAAGTATTTTTTTTTAATGGGGATGATAGCAGCAGTAAACTTTGAGGATTGTTTTGATGATTAACTGCAATTTGTAATTGCACATTAAGAGGTACAAGAGGGAATTTAGACTCTTAAGACTTCTGTAAATGGGCACAAACCTGGCTGAACTCATCTGTTATAATTTGCCCAATCCATCCACTATCCCTTCCGTGGAAGATGCTCAAAGCACATTAGTTGGATGAATGGATGTCTTATTACCTCACTGTGACCTGCAAACAGTTCTCACATTCCCTCTCCATATCCAGTGTTTCCTTCAATATTCTCTGCCATGTCTCTTACCTACCTTTAAGCTGCTCCCACTCCTTAGTAAGAGGAATGTTTAACTCACCTCCCAGCCCACCGTGTGCCTTCCCTGTACAGCTTTGTCACTCACAGGACTCATTTTTATGCTGCTCTTCACTTTTATGTTGTTCAACTTTATCTTATCTCTCCAGTAATACACATGCAGTGTTAGCCAAAGGCATATTTGATGATACATAAATTGCTTTGGTTGTCTGATGAATGTTTACGGACACAGAAAGGTATTCGATTTTCTCATGTTTGCTCTGGGATGAGCTAGCATGGAGATTCAGTCTCTCAAAGCAGAATATGAATCTCATGCCAGAAGTAGCTACATTTTGATTTCAGGAAAGTCATCATAGAAAATAATGTGTCAAGGGCTCATTTAAAGATTATTTGTTTTGAAAACCAAGCTAATCTAGACTCTACAGAATCCTGGGCCTCCCTGGTGACTCTGTGTAAACGATACGACTGCCAGCGCAGGAGAGCAAGAGACTTGGTTTTGATTACTGGGTCAGGAAGATCCCATGGAGGAGGAAATGGCAACCCACTCCAGTATTCTCAGCTGGAAAGGTCCACGGATTGAGGAGCCTGGTGGGCAACAATCCATAGGGTTGCAGAGTCAGACCCAACTGAGCACACACACCCACACCCCCACACACGCTAACTGATAACAATGACTCAGCGCTCTGGAAACTGACTAAAGGGGAATAACAATCTGAGAATCTCTCATGCTTGAAAAACTTCTGAATTTCAGGAGAATTCCAAATGATGGATGTAGACACTCCGCCTATGGAGGTGGAGCATAATCCTTCCCTCCTTAAATATTGGGTCCACGCAGTGACTACTATAGGATGAACACCATAAGATCCAGACTTAATGTTACCTTTTAGTCTCCCTAAATGTGCTGGACAAATTGAAAAAATGTCCTTAGCCCAAGAGGTTATAAAGGGCTTTAGCCATCCAGATAAAGACAAGGCAGAGACCCAAGGCAGAAAAGAGTCTGAACATCAATCCAGGAGCTCAAGTTAACCCAACTATCACTTCAAACAGAAATCGTAGCATCAGATGAAACTGGCACATAACAGGCTTTTAATTTAAGACCTGGAGGCATCAGCTAATTTAGGGTGGGTGCCAACCAATGTGATGAAGTCTGAATACAAATGGCAGATACACCAAGGACACATGGCTCTGCCCTCAAGGACCTCACGGTGGGTAAAAGAAATACATTAAATGTTCATAACACAATAAGATTGTGGAGACATTCCTAAAGGCCATGCAACACAGAAGTGAACAGTCTGCTGAGATGTGCTTGGGCTCCTACTTGAGTTCAAACATACATTCGTAACTTATAAGCATGGGGATATTATAACCTCTTGTAGAAATAACAAAGGACAATACATACTTATTCAGGAAGTAGCAATTTCCAGTTACAGAAAGGATGACTGGACAGCCTACTATTTGCCAAGCATGTGTGCACAGAGCTTTCATGCACATTTCCTTTTTGTACTTATCTGCTATTTGGGAAACATTAAGTACGTTTGTTACACATGAAAGGAACAAGAAGTCTGATAACTTTCCCAACGTCACGATGACAGGAAGAAAAAGGATTTGAACCCACATCTGAGTGACCCCAGTGTTCTGTCCTTGTGATGGACTCACACTGTTTACAAAATCTATCCAGTAGAACTCAAGTTTTTGTTGTTGTTCGGTCACTAAGTCATGTCTGACTCCGAGACTTCGTGGATGTAGCATGCCGGGCTCCCCTGTCCTTAACTATCTTCCAGAGTTTGCTTCAATTCATGTCCATTGAGCTGGTGATGCGATCTCATCCTCTGTGCCCTCTTCTCCTTTTGCCTTCAATCTTTCCCAGCAACAGAGTCTTTTCCAATGAGTTGGCTCTTCAAGCAGCAAGTGGCCAAAGTATTGGACCTTCAGCTTCAGCATCAGTCCTTCCAATGAATAGTCAGGCTGATTTCCTTTAGGATTGACCAGTTTGATCTCTTTGTAGTCCAAGGGACTCTCAAGAGTCTTATTCAACACGACAGTTCAAAAACATCAATTATTCAGCACTCAGCTTTCTTTATGGCTCAACTCACATCCGCACATGACTACTGGAAAAACCATAGTGTTGACTATATGAACTCTGTTGGCAAAGTACCCAAGAACCATACACTCAGTCCATCTACAGGAGGCCTGTTTAGATGGATCAATCGTGGTCTAATGAGGGCACTGAAGCCACACCAGTTGTTTTAACAGAAGTTAGGAAGTTTAATATACACATAATCCTTAGCTAGTTTGTGAGATTTTAGAAGGCAAAAAAGCAACTCTGAGATATCATCATATGCCAGTAGCTACTTTATATGTATATACATATAATATATATATATATAAATTATGTGTATATGTGTGTGGGGGGGGTAGTCGNCATCATATGCCAGTAGCTACTTTATATGTATATACATATAATATATATATATATATAAATTATGTGTATATGTGTGTGTGGGGGGTAGTCGCTCAGTCGTGTCCAACTCTTCGCAGCCCATGGACTATAGCCTGCAAGGCTCCTCTGTCCATGTAATTCTCCAGGCAAGAATACTGGAGTGAGTCGCTATTTCCTTATCTAGGGGATCATTCCAACCCAAGGATCAAACACAGGTCTCCTGCATTGCAGGCAGACGCTTTACCATCTGAGCCACTAGATATATACATATATATATATATATGGTAGCCATATATGGATGTGAGAGTTGGACTGTGAAGAAGGCTGAGCGCTGAAGAACTGATGCTTTGGAACTGTGGTGTTGAAGACTCTTGAGAGTCCCTTGGACTGCAAGGAGATCCAACCAGTCCATTCTAAAGGAGATCAGTCCTAGGTGTTCTTTGGAAGGACTGATGCTAAAGCTGAAACTCCAGTACTTTGGCCACCTCATGCGAAGAGTTGACTCATTGGAAAAGACTCTGATGCTGGGAGGGATTGGGGGCAGGAGGAAAAGGGGACTACAGAGGATGAGATGGTTGGATGGCATCACCGACTCGATGGATATGAGTTTGAGTGAACTCCGGGAGTTGGTAATGGACAGGGAGGCCTTGTGGGCTGCAATTCATAGGGTCGCAAAGAGTCGGGCACGACTAAGTGACTGAACTGAATATATATATATATATATATAATTTAGTTATTTACTTGGTTGCACCTGGTTTTAGTTGTGGCACTTGAGATCTTTAGCTTCAGCATATAGGATCAGTTCCCTGACCAGGGATGGAACCCCGGTCCCCTGCATTGATAGTGTGGAGTCTTAGCCCCTAGACCACCAGGGAAGTCCCCAGAAGAAACTACTTCTTAAAAAGTTGAAAGAAGAAAGGACAGGAATTGAGATTATTTGAATTTAGATGTTTCAAAGATGGGCCTTTGAGCTGGGATGCGAAGTCTAAGAAGGGTCCTGTCTCTCCAGGACCTTCACTCAGGAGATCAGAGAAGGGGTGCTTATGTCTGTCTAAGGAGTAATGTGGTTTGTAGAAGCCAGCTCTTGTCTGACAAAGCAAAATACACCAGGATGAATTTGAAGCTAGGAGACAGTGGTTTAAGAGCCATCATGCTCAAGAAGGCTGCATTTCTAAAAACCCAGATGCCCTTTTTGCATCTTTTAGAAATTCCTCCCATAGGTACCACTGGTTGTAAGTCACCACCGTTACTAAAATCAAGCAATATCAGGAGCTGCTATTAAGTATTTTGTCTCCCAAATGCCATAAGTTACCAAAAAGAATGCAGAACTTAGTGGATATATAGTTCATGTTAAATTTTTATTTATAAAACAAAAGTTAATTTTAGTTTGCCTTTTGAAATTAGTGCAGGACTGTTGGTATTTTTATCATAGACCCGTGACTAAATATAGTTCCTCTGCTGCAAACTTACATAAAATATTTACTTAAGGATAATTATACCACAAAAGCTGATTCAAATGCCAGGCTTCATTAGGAGAGTTTCACAGTTGTCTTAAATCAAGACAGGGGGTTAATATAAGTGTAATTACTCTGACCTTAAGCCACATATATCTTTTTATATGTCATGCTATTTATAATACATTTTGGCAGATCAGCCTTTCGAACATATCAGAAGCTGTTTTGTATAAAAGGAGTTATTATTAATATCATTAGGGAAACATAGAAGTCAGAAAGAAATGGTTACTGGATTCCACCTAAATACATAATGGACTATTGCAGATACAGAGAACTATAAAGAAGCTCTCAGCTCGTCTCGAACTTGCATTTCGGTAGGAGATAAGGCAAGCAAACAGGAAAACGACATTACTCACAGCGTCTCCTCAGACCAAACATATGCTACAATCTATAAGTGCTATGAAAACTGAAAGAAAGAAATTCCCTGTGAGACTTGGGGAAGCTTTCAAGAATGAAGTGGAATTTGAGCTTGACCTTGAAGAATCATTACTCTTTGCTCTCATTTAGCACCTGTGCCAACCAGTCAGACAGTGAAGTGAAAGTCAGTCAGTCGTGTCCGACTCTTTGCCACCCCAGGGACTATACAGTCCATGGAATTCTCCAGGGCAGAACACTGGAGTGGGTAGCCTTTCCCTTCTCAGGGGATCTTCCCAACCCAGAGACTGAACCCAGGTCTCCTGCATTGCAGGAGGATTCTTTACCAGCTGAGCCACCAAGGAAGCCCAAGAATACTGGAGTGGGTAGCCTATCCCTTCTCCAGTGGATCTTCCTGACCCAGGAATTGAACCAGGGTCTCCTGCACTGCAGGTGGATTCTTTACCAACTGAGCCATCAGCGAAGCCTGTCAAGCAGCACCTGAAGCCTCCCCACCCACCACCAGATCAGCTCTCTCTGCATCGGTCTCCAAATTTCTCCAGGACAGGAACCTTGCTTTGTGTATCCCTGAATATCTAGTTTGCTTTAATAAGCATGTTCCAAACAGTGTGTTGGCCACCTGGTGAGAAGAGCCGACTCACTGGCAAAGATCCTGATGTTGGGCAAGAATTGAAGGCAAGAGGAGAAGGGGGTGACAGAGGATGAAATGGTTGGATCGCATCACCAACTCAATGGACATGAGTTTGAGCAAACTCCGGGAGATGGTGAAGGACAAGGAAGGCTAGTGTACTGCAGTCCATGGAGTCACAAAGAGTCGGATCTAACTTAGTGATTGAACAACAAGACAGTGTGTTATATGGATCTGGATTAAACATTCCTATGGAAAGGTCAGTAGCTCACATTCTTTCTCAGAATCTCACTAGGAAGAGAAGCATGTAAATGCAAAGGGCCGTGTACTACACACAATGGCAAAACCATCCACCTGCACCCAAGACAGAAGCCCTGTGCAGCAGGCAGAGAGAACAGCCTTCTAGAGTATTCAGTTTGGTGAGTTCTGACAGCTGTCCCACCCCGCAGACCACCAGTTGCTGAATGGTTCCCTCTCCCTCAAAACATTTCACGTGCCCCTTTGCAGTCTGCCCCTTCCTCTGCCTCCAGAAACAGTCAACTGCTCTTTCATTGTCATTACGGGCTAGTTTGCATTGCACATAAATAGAATCATTTGGAATGCGTGATGCACATAATATACCTGATAGGAACACCACTTGGTAACCGATTTCTTTCTTTCATGCGGCACGAATATTTTACGTTTCATTAGTCTTGTTTCACAGATCACTCACTATTTGGTTCCTTTTTGTGGTTGAGTATGACTCAGTTGTATGGGTTGTCTGTCTGTTCAAGTGTTGATGGACATCTGTTTTGTTTCCAGTTTGGGGCTATTATGATTAATTTCCTGCTTTCAGGAAGACAGTATGGAGGGTCAGAGTGTCCCTCTTGCATTGGCTATTTCTTAAGTAACTTTAAAAATAATATATAACTGTGGCACATTTTAGGATAGCCCTTCCTGAACCCCAATGAAATAGTACTGCAAATGTAGGAAATTTATTACAGATGCATCATTTACTGTAAATGGTATGCAGAATCAAGAAAGAATAAAAGCATGAAATTTTCTTTCCTAGTTTTTATCCTCATTATCATTCTGAATTATACAAGTTAAAAACCACACTTGATTTTGAGAAGTGTGAGTAAAGAGGAATTTAAAATGGCTACTAAGTCATTTAAAAGTAGAGAGTGATGCATTATTTGTTCTTGAATTCTTAATTCACCAGTGCCAAAACTCCATCTATAAACTGAAATGTTAGCTTTCTTTACATTTTATTTTTT
>SJYQ01005716.1:1166-20746 GCA_006410935.1 Redunca redunca | reverse complement strand
GTTTTTCCGCTGGGGAAGTCACTGTTGGGCTTGTAATCTGTCGGTTTTAATTATTCATTTATGTATCGTTCCTGTTATGATGCCCTCTGTGCTTCCAGGGCTCGCCACAGACTCGGCAGGGAGAGTGTTTCCTGGTGTTTGGAAACCTCTCTTCTTAAAGTTCCTTTCCCGGGTCGGGCTTCCCTACCCAGGACGGAGCTCCCTCCCCACCTCCTTTGTCTCTCTTTTCGTCTTTTATATTTTTTCCCTACCTGTTTTTGAAGGCAATGATCTGCTTTTCTGGGTGCTTGATGTCCTCTGCCAGCATTCAGAAGTTGTTTTGTGGATTTTGCTCGGCGTTGAAATGTTTTTTTTTGAGGAATTTGTGAGGGAGAAAGTAATCTCCTGGTCCTATTCCTCCGCCATCTTCTCCCCCTCTCTACATTTTATTTTTTCTTGAATTTTGCAAATTATAATTTCTTGTATGACTTCATATTGTTTTGGTTTAATAAAAATATTGATTTTATATTGTCTCTCTCAGGTATATAACTTTCTTTGTGTAGTGAATTATGCTGACCATTGCAAAAACTG
The DNA here is from genome assembly GCA_006410935.1 of Redunca redunca. Classification (NCBI taxonomy): domain Eukaryota; kingdom Metazoa; phylum Chordata; class Mammalia; order Artiodactyla; family Bovidae; genus Redunca; species Redunca redunca. The sequence continues at coordinate 20,176 of SJYQ01005716.1, read as the reverse complement.
AAAACTTATAGAGGAATATATAACTCTTCAAAGAGTAATGACTATGTCAGTAAAAATAGCACTTACAGCATTGTATCAAAATATTAATATTGAAATACTAAATTATATAACTGGCTATTCCTTTTAAGGTTTTCAATACAGAAACAGATATAAGTATAACATAAATATTGAACCAAAATCTAAGTTTCAATCTAAATTAGACAATATTTCAAATATATAGCTAAATTTGAAGAAATGACTATTTATTCAATAACCATTGAAGGGCTATTATGTATAATGTTCTCATACTTCATTTTAATCTAACATGGGAAAAAAACAGAGTTTAGGCTGGAAAGAAAATTAAAAAGCTAATATTTAGAAATCATAAGAGCTGAGAAAAATTTTACAGTAAGGAAACCATATGTGTGGAGAAGGCAATGGCAACACACTCCAGTACTCTTGCCTGGAAAATCCCATGGGCGGAGGAGCCTGGTAGGCTGCAGTCCATGGGGTCGCGAAGAGTCGGACACGACAGCAATTTCACTTTCACTTTTTACTTTCGTGCATTGGAGAAGGAAATGGCAACCCACTCCAGTGTTCTTGCCTGGAGAATCCCAAGGACGGGGGAGCCTGGTGGGCTGCCGTGTATGGGGTCGCACAGAATCAGACACGACCGAAGTGACTTAGCAGCAGCAGCAGCAAACCATATGTGATGATGTAGGATCTGAATTTCCTCGTAAAGAAAACTAAAACTTGGATAGAAGAGGGCAGTGGGGTAGTTTGAGCAGCAGATGGATGTAAAAGAGAGCGGAACTGTCTGACATCTGGAAAACCGCTTTGGCTAGGAAATGATTTCACTTAAGGGAACAGAGCAGGGAGCCTGGAAATTATGTCATATACTGTTATATTTGATTTTATGGAGATTCTCCTGGAGTCATACCAAACAGCTTAGTCTCTGCACCGTTTCAAGGTCATCCTGGAGGCTACGGTGAAAGCACTCATCTCTCAACCTTCAGCCTAGATGCTCCCCTTCTCTCTGCATAAGAACAGGCCTGTTGGTGCCGACCACAGCAACAGAAGCCTCGCTGGGCTGAACTCTGGGCAAAGCATCTCTCAAGCGGAATGTCAGTGTCAGAAGAGAAGACTTTTTTGTGGGACTTTACTATAAATGACATCTCCTCTGGGCCAAGTTCTCCCTTTGTGGGGCAACACCATTGCCTCTATTTCTATGCAGATTATTGGAACTTCCGTCATGACAATTATTCCCAGGGACTGGGTAGTTATCTTTTTCGATGTCTACATTTCTTCCTAGGTGTCCATTGAATAAAAAAATCACGAGTGAGTGATCGGAAAAAGAAGTAAAGGGAATTTTTGTTCAACATTTGAAAAGAAGAAAAGGGACTTTAGGAGCAGCTGTGGGAAAGACCATGCTGACCACCTGAAGCTGGGTTTCAGCCACAGTGCCAGTGTGGGGAGTGGACGGTGCCTGACGGTGCTGTCGTTTTGGGGCTGATGGGTGGAAGATCCAGGGTCCTGGTGCTGTTGCCTTTTTCTCTCTAGGCAATGCCTGTAAAAGAGCTCGGGGTGAATCGGTGATGAAACCTATGATGAAAATAACCCAAATACTTGTGAAAATTGCCAGACTCATGTGGGGTATTGTATAAGGAAGAAATAAGCACTGTTGTATTTAACTGGTTAGATTTTGTCATTTAAATGTTATAGCAGCTAGCATTAACGATTCGGAGAGAAATGCGTATGTTCCTAACTAGCTTAATGCTTGTCACTCATGCTTCCTTCTTAAGAATGTTTAGCCCTATTTAGGGCCCAAAGAATGGCTTGCTAAAATTTAATGTTGCTGGAGAGATTAATATTGAGATTTTAAGTACCTCTTTGACTTCAGTTACATGAAGAGAATAATTATAATCAGAGTTATCCTGACTTGAAAGGTCAAAGTAAAAAATAAATACCTCATCGGAGGAGACATTTATATGAAGATCATGCAGTCAGTATAATACAGTAATTTGAGAGCTTGAACTTTTAAAACTCTATAATGATATGTCACATAAATAAATAACAAATAAATTAGGACTTATTCTTCTATGCAGAAATTGTGGTTGATTTATTCTGTAAATGTTTGAAATATTCTTAGTGACATAAATTTATTCTTATTGATATAAATTTAGCCATTATCTATATAATATATATGTAATATATGTATGCTGCTGCTGCTGCTAAGTCACTTCAGTTGTGTCCGACTCTGTGTGACCCCATAGATGGCCCCATCCCTGTCCCTGGGATTCTCCAGGCAAGAACACTGGAGTGGGTTGCCATTTCCTTCTCCAATGCATGAAAGTGAAAAGTGAAAGTGAAGTCACTCAGTCGTGTCCAACTCTTTGTGACCCCATGGACTGCAGCCTACCAGGCTCCTCCATCCATGGGAGTTTCCAGGCAAGAGTACTGGAGTGGGTGCCATCGCCTCCTCTGTAATATATGTATATATGTGTGCATATATATATATATATATCACTACTTAAAAAAAATCCTGAATGCAACCATCATATTTGACTTGGAGTCTTGAAATAGTTTTCACAAATATATCCAGAAAAGAAATTCTTTCTTAAAACTGAACAGCATGTCAATGAAGCTGAATTACTTTTGTGTAAAAGATATGCTTGAGAAAAACTCAGTGATTAGTGATTTATGAACGAAAGTTTTAATATCATATTCTGCTAGTCACCAAAAGACACAAAACCTGTTCTCTGATTTTAAAATGATATAAGAAATCTCTTTAAAATGATATAAGAAAATAACTATTGTTTCTCTACCATTATGTTCATTGATGTATCTGTAATGGCTTAAACGAATATCCCATGTGAACTGACCTTAAATCACAAGTAAAACAAGACCACACAATTAAAGGGACTCTGCAGAAAAAGTCCCAGAAGGACTGAGACTTCATCCTTAGGAAGTCCTGCTTATAAGACTGACCTTTGGATGATGTCTGGGAGCTTGGATTTCAGAACTGTTCTGTGATAAGAGTAACAAGCTGTGCCTAAATGCCTTGAGCAAATACTATAGTTTAGACTGAAACTGCTTTCCTTTCGAGAGTCTGGGGATTTGATACATGCCAGAAGGGTATGTATGTGACCAGTGCTCGATAAAAATCATTGGTGCTGAGTGGCTGGTGAGTCCCCTTGTAGACTGTTACCTGTGTTGTCCCATCCAGCTGCTGAGGGACTGAAGGAATCCTGTGTCATCTTCCCACCAGGCGAAAACTTGTTTTCCTTGCACCTAGTGTGCTGTGTGCTAGGTCACTTCAGCTGTATATGACTCTTTGTGACTCCATGGACTGTAGCCTGCCAGGTTTGTCTGTCTGTGGGATTCTCCAGGCAAGAATTTTGGAGTGGGTTGCCGTGCCCTCCTGCAGGGATCTTCCCACCCAGGGCTCGAACCCATGTCTCTTATGTCCCCTGCACTGCAGGCAGATTCTTTATAGTTAGCACCACCTGGGAAGCCCTCCTTGCACCTAGAATCCCCCATGTTCCCCTTTTACCCCTTTGCTGATTTTATTTTGTGTCCTTTCACATAATAAATCATAACTGTGAGTATGACTATATGATGAATCCAAGGAGTCATCATGTGTAGTGATGGTCTTAGAGACCTCTGACACAGTAACAAAAATGACCGAAATTATGCATTTGTCTGCAGACATCTTTCTGTATGAGCCTGTTTTCATTGGTAGCATATTCATGTCAATCCTTCTATACTTGCACAGTTGGAAATAGATGAAGAAGACTCTGTGCACAGAAAATTAAATTTCTAAAGAAAAAATAAAACATAATTAAAGTGATGTCTCAAAAANAATCATGGTTAGAGTTCAACTTAGAAAACTGTTTCTAAAATAAGCACAAATATCTTAATTGTATATATCAACTTGTTATTTTATAATTCTACAAGCAATTGCTCTACTGAAAAAATACTTTTTAGAATAACAAACATATGGAATGATTTATGATTCATTTTCAAAATGTCCTCAAAGATGCATGCAATTTCTAGGCTCTTCTTTTACCCTCTCCATCTCTTACATGTTCTATGATCAACTTATTACCTGGACTAAAAATTCCTTTAAACCAAAAGAACTACTGCTTTGACAAATGCTGTGGTATCTTTTTATACCTTCCTTAATTATAATCGACAAATTTGAACGTTGACTACTGGGTGATTGAGAGTTGAAATATCATATTGTAAAACTATTAACTGCTGCTGCTGTTTGTTGCTGCTGCTAAGTCGCGTCAGTCATGTCTGACTCTGTGCGACCCCATAGACGGCAGCCCACCAGGCTCCCCCCGTCCCTGGGATTCTCCAGGCAAGAACACTGGAGTGGGTTGCCATTTCCTTCTGCAATGTGTGAAAAGTGAAAAGTGAAAGTGAAGTCGCCCAGTTGTGTCCAACTCTTAGTGACCCCATGGACTACAGCCCACCAGACTCCTCCATCCATGGGATTTTCCAGGCAAGAGTACTGGAGTGGTCTCTGTAACCACATTTTCAGGATAACGATACCAAGTACTAAAATGATTACTCCAAACCCCGCCTACATTATAATGCTTTTGTATATGTTCGCTTGTTAATTATGTGTTATCTAAAGCCTTTGACTGTGTGGATCACAATAAATTGTGAAACATCCTGAAAGAGATGGGAATACCAGACCACCTGACCTGCCTCTTGAGAAACCTATATGCAGGTCAGGAAGCAACAATTAGAACTGGACATGGAACAACAGACTGGTTCCAAATTAGGGAAGGAGTACATCAAGCCTGTATATTGTCACCCTGCTTATTTAACTTCTATGCAGAGTACATCATGAGAAACACTGGGCTGGAAGAAGCACAAGCTGGACTCAAGAATGCCAGGAGAAATATCAATAACCTCAGATATGCAAATGACACCACCCTTATGGCAGAAAGTGAAAAGGAACTAAAAAGCTTCTTGATGAAAGTGAAAGAGGAGANTGGCATCACTGATTCGATGGACGTGAGTCTGAGTGAACTCCAGGAGTTGGTGATGGACAGGGAGGCCTGGTGTTTTGCAATTCATGGGGTCGCAAAGAGTCGGACACGACTGAGTGACTGAACTGAATTGAACTGAACTGATAGTATATTTGCATTTCATCTGCTGAGTTCCTTAAATGAAGCAGTTCGACATATTATTTTCTTTTACATTTGTTTGTTTTTTTTTTGGCTGCCCTGGGTCTCGGTCGCATCACACGGGGACTTCCACTGTGGCGTGCAAGCTTAGTGCCATTAGCATGTGGGATCTTAGTTCTTCAACCAGGTATCAATCCTGCATCCCCATCATTGTAATTTTGTTTTACCTAAAACCTTAAATTTCAAGTAATTCTATGCAAATTATTTTTTAAAATCTGTAGCAAGAAAATGAGAGTGAATAATAAATAAGATGCTTGCTTAGCAATTGTGTTTTAACAAGTACAAACAGTAACAAATACATGTTGTAAATAACAAATATGAAAGAAAAACATTCACAAATATGTTTCTTATAATTCTAATGCAAAAGGAAGATTGTCATAGGTAGTAAACTAGGAAAGACTGAGAATAGTCAAATAGGGTAAATATAAAGAAAACCACACAGGAATAGCACAGATAAAATTTAACCCAAAGAGTCTTAAAAGCATCCAGAGAAACACAGGCTTCTCAACCAGCAACAATAGAATATTTAAGAAAATGGATGATTACATTCAAAGTACAAAACAAACATACTGCGGATCCAGTTCTATATGTAGCAAAAATGCTTTCGAAAAAAGAAAGGTGGTCCAGTGGCTAAGACTTTGAGCTCCCAATGCAGGGGGCCCAGGGTCAACTACTGATTGGGGAAGTAGATCGCACAGTCCTCAACTAAGACCTGGGGCAGTCAAATAAATAAGTAAATTAATTAATATATATGTAACATATCCATTTTTTTAAGAGAGGCAAATGAGTACATTTTCAAGTAAATGAAAATTTAGAGGATTAGTGAACAGGAGATGTGCATGTAAAGAGAATAATTAGAGGGTTCTTCAGAGAGAAGCGAAATGACCCCAGAAGGAAAGTAGACCCCAGAAAAATGACCTTGAGTCACAGATTTGCCACAAGGAGTACAGAGCCTACTGAAAGTAAATATGTGGACTTGTCTAAATGATTACTGTTTGAACAAAACATTAATGATAAGATCTTGGGTACATAAATGTACAGAACAGTAAAATAGCTGATGATAATTGCACAAAAATATAAGAGTTGGTTTGAGAACCAAACAAGAGTTAAATTGTTTTAAGGTCCTTACAATGACTAAGTGTTAAATTCTACTATATAAGCAGGAACCAACACAACACTGTAAAGCAATTATCTTCCAAGTAAATATTTAAATAATGTCTATATATCAGATTCTAATGTTCATGATGAATTTATAATTTCAATATCAAACCCTAAAATTCAGTAAAATAATATATAATAGAGGAAGAAAATGAAATACAATAAAATTTAATTTGAGAACTAGGAGAAAAGAAATAGTTGAAAAAGAGCAAATAAGATGGTAGACTTATGCACATACATTGTAACGACATTAAATATAAATGAGCAAAATTGTCCAATTAAAATTCTAGCCTTACTGGGTTAGATTTTATAATAAATCTCCTATAAGTTTCTTATAAGACAACCTTTAAATATAAAGCTACAGATAGAGGGTGAAAATAAAAATATTGCAAAACATATATATTGCAAGTATGAAACAAAAGGAAGCTGGCAACAATATACACACAAAAAAACCCAGATTCAATATTCTTTAAGAAAAAATTATTGAGATAGAGATGTTTCATAATATGAAAAAATCAATACATTAGGAATATATAAAAAGTCTAAATATGTTTACACCTAATCAGATAGCCTCAAAGTGTACAAAGCTAAGAGAAAAACAGAATTTAAAAGAGTCCCTGACATGTAAAATCAGAGGAGGATATTAATATGCTGTTTATAATCACTGATTAAAAGTGACTGCTGAAGACAAGAACAGTTTACCCCATCCCTGTCACAGCATCTTTATGAGTTTACGATTCCTCTCTCATGGGTGTGCTGAATTTTAAATCTGCAATTAACATGTGAAATATCTATGGACCTAAAAGAGCAATTTGAAAGAATACACTGGTGATGCTGTCAACAGCAATATTTTGTCCTTTGAGTAAAAATGAACCCTAGTGATGCCGTTAAAACATCTTGAGTGTGATAATTCCTTAGAAAATAAAAATGATCATGAGAAAAAATGGAAATAAATAACCTTGAGTGTTCATGTAAACATAGAAAAGGCAAAGCAAGCTGACAAGATGAGAAATACAACAGACACTTGAGGGCTAAGAAATAAATGCAAAAGCTAGTCCACCCTGAACTGTACTCATGATAATATCCTTGAAATTATCAAATTCAGGATAAGTGCCTTATCAGCTCTAGAGTTAAATTCTGTATTAGTGTGTTGAATTAGCTTTTCAACAGGGCTTCCCAGGTGGTGCAGTGGTAAATATCCACCTGCCAGTGCAGGAGACGTAGGTTCCATGCTCGGGTTGAAAATTCCCCTGAATGGCCCACTCCAGTATTCTTTCCTGGAAAATTCCATGCACAGAAGGGTCTGGCAGGCTACAGTCCAGGGGGTTGCAGAGAATTGGACATGACTGAGTGACTGAGTACATAGCACACATTATGTAGAAAAATTTATCATGTCCTTATATACTTGACTAATATAGAAATGTTTTGTACAAGAAGTGGAATCTTGACTGCTACTGCTTCCAATTTGTTAAATAACAAATCTTTTAAATATGTATTTCTTTGTCTGTGGTGGGTTTAGTGTGGCACTTGGGATCTTCAGTCTGTTTGACACATGTGGGATCCTTTTCTTGATCTTGTTGCTGCAGTGTGTGGGATCTTTAGTTACAGCAGCTTGTGGGATCTTTAGTTACAGCACATGGGATCTAGTTCCCTGATCAGGTATCAAACCCGTACTTTCTGCATCGGCGCACAGGATCTTAACCACTGGACCACCAGGGAAGTCCCTAAATAACTAAATTAAAGATATTTTTCATACAATAAAAATGGTTTTTTCTCTACTGTGTCTTTGTGGTTTTCAATAATCGGGAGTTTTATGTGAGAAAATTAATTACGTAATAGTGTTGTTGTTCAGTTGCTAAGTCATATCCAACTCTTTGTGACCCCATAAGCTGCAGCACACCAGGCTTCCTGTCCTTCACCATCTCCCCAAGTTTGCTCAGACCCATGTCCATTGAGTCGGTGACGCCATCCAACCATCTTATCCTCTGTCACCCCCTTCTCTTCCTACCCAAAAACTTTCCCAGCATCAGGGTCTTTTCCAATGAGTCAGCTCTCTACATCAGGTGACCAAAGTATTGGAGCTTCAGCTTCATCACTGGGTAGCAATTTCTTTAAACTCTGTCAGGGGTGATTCATTGTAATACTATAAAGACTTCAATCAAGACATCATAGAATGTCATGCATGATGTAGATTTCTAATATCTATTAAAGGCAACTGCTTGAAAGAGCATGGAAGTTTCCCCCTGGTGCCTCCCTTTTTTCATCTCTCAGCATTTCAGTTCTGCTCCCAGCAGGGCTTTCAGGCTAAGTCCCACCTCTGCGTGGACTGTCTGGATTTTCCTGGCCACATTTTGGCTACTTCCCTTTCTTGGTCAAACTCACCTCTGCACTTCTGAATCAGGAGAGGTAATTCTGAACCTTACCACATGTATAAACAACAGTCTTCTGGAGGCTATAGGTTTGCCACTTGCTTGTCTAATTATAAGTTCAAGTATGAAATATTCTACCCAGAGGAAACAGTGATGAATAAAGAAAATAAAGACAAGAACGCTGTTAACATTAGAGTATTACCAGATTTCTCATGTCCAAGGCCTTGTGCTCATACAGCAGTTTTAACAGATATCCAATGAATTTCAATTAGTGGTTAAGTCACCTTCATGGTCCCTTATTTCTGACTGCTTATAATATGAATAAAATGCTATTTTCATATAAAATCTTACCAATTTTTTTTTTGCTATTCATTGACAGAAACTACCATGAGAGTGAAAAATAAGCAAGAGCTTGATATGGCCCTAGCAAACAGAAGGCTGTCCTCCCACGGATCTGCTCTGACTATTGTTTAATGTCATAAACCAAACTTCTCAGTAATTCTTATAGAAGAAGGCAGAGAAGGTGGATTTCTACATTTCCAGAAGAAGGATGGAAATTCTTGCTTTGCTTATTTGTTTATCATGCAACTTCATAGAATGGCTGGTCACATATTTCGCATGATACTTCAAAGACCTTACAAAACAAAAATGTGCGTGCAAGCTCAGTCCCTTGGTTGTGGCCAACTCTCTGCGACCCCATGGACTGTAGCCCTCTAGGATCCTCTCTCCATGAGGCTTTCCCAGGCAAGAATGCTGGAGTAAGTTGCCATTTCCTCCTCCAGGGGATTTTCCTGACTCAGGGGTCAAACTTAGATATCTTGTGTCTCCGGCATTGGCAGGTGGATTCTTTACTACCAAGACATCTGGGGAGTTCCAGCTCAAAATATCTTACCTTTATTCTTTTTCTTGGAGATCTCTAAAGACTAAAGTCTCAGTCCTCTGTTTAAGGATTTCAAATTCTCTATAGAAAGTGTGTGTGTGTGTGTGTGTGTGTGTGTGTGTGTGTGTGATTTCATACAAAGAGTGAAAGAGATACCATGAAGTGAAAGTGTTCGCTGTTCAGTCATGTCTGAGACTTTGCAATCTCATGGACTGTAGCCCTCCGGGCTCCTCTGTCCATAAAATTCTCCAGGCAAGAATACTGGAGTGAGTAGCCATTTCCTTCTTCAGGCCAGCTTCTTGACTCAGGGATTGAACCTGGATCACCTGCACTGACAGGTCACAACCAGGGAAACCCTATATACTCCTTGCTGCTGCTGCTGCTGCGTCGCTTCAGTCATGTCCGACTCTGTGCGACCCCATAGACGGCAGCCCACCAGGCTCCGCCATCCCTGGGATTCTCCAGGCAAGAACACTGGAGTGGGTTGCCATTTCTTCCTCCAATGCATGAAAGTGAAAAGTGAAATTGAAGTTGCTCAGTCATATCCAACTCTTCACGACCCCATGGATTGCAGCCTACCTCTGTCCATGGGATGTTCCAGGCAAGAGTACTGGTGTGGGTTGCCATTGCCTTCTCCATATACTCCTTAAATACACTAAATTTAAGTTAAAGTGGGATAACATGTATTGCTTCTCAAAATTCTGAATGAGTACCTCCAGTATATCTGGGAACTCTAAGCCAAAGCAATTTATGGGAAGAAAAAAAAAACACCACAAAATTTATTTTACGTGCCTCACTTTAATCATAAAAAGGATTTTTCTATTGCTTTGCTACATTTTATTATCAATTTCACTTAAATGTGTTATCTCTTTCCCATAGATTTGAGAAAAACAGTATTATTTTTCAGTTCTAGTAAGAACAGAGAGCCTTTTAAAGAACTATACATCGTTAGGTCATAAAAGCCTAATTCTTCTGATTTGTGGAGTCAGTTTTATGTGTATTATACTTATTTTTGATGGGTTTATTTATTTCAGGCTGAATTTCATTTGGAGGGCGTCTATGAACAGATTAAGCTGTTACATTTAACAGAAATGCATATCCATATGGAGAACAACCATCCAAAATGATTCATGATCAATTAGAACAGGAAGGAGCCGCATTGTCCTGCTTTCAAAATGCTAACAGGATTATTTTTCAAGTTGTGATATTTTAAATGGAAATTGCAGAGGTGTGGAAATCTTTAAATATATACAGAAATATTCAGCAAGGACTCTTGATATATAGAAGGCAGTATATTCAATGCCTTTTGCTCACGCATGCTCAGTAGCTCAGTCGTGTCCAAGTCTTTGTGACCTCATGGATTTTAACGCACCAGGCTCCTCTGTCCATAGGATTTCCCAGGCAAAAATACCATTTCCTCCTTCAGGGGATCTTCCCGACCCAGAAATCAAACCCACATCTCCTGCAGCTCCTGCAGGTGGATTCTTTATCACTGAACCACTTGGGAAGCCCCAGAAGTGAATGCTAAAACTTTTTGTATTTGTCCAACTGAATCATGTCCAACTCTTGTGAAATGAAATGATGTCCTTGAAATTCTTGTTGAAGGATTCTGAGTAAGCTATCACTTCTTCTGATAAAAAAATGAATAGTTTTGTAGACCTAATAAGTAGTGTAGTATAAAAATAGTAATGAAGAAGAGGTCTAGTTTAATCTACTGGAGAAATGAATGAGTATTTTCACTGAGATGTAGATTTCAATTGGTCATTCAAGAGCTTTTATGGAGACTGATTTTGGAGAGTAGAACTTAGACTCAGTCCTCAGTCTCCTCTGCATTAACCATATAGTGAATGGATTCCTTTAAGTTCTTTGCTGATGGTGATGTCCATGTAGTTACAGAGTGATGACCATCATTACAATCATATTAGGTGGTATGTGAGAGCTCTTTCAGCCCAGATCAGCTGCCACTGTCCACAATTCTATTTGCAACCATCCTGAATAAAAATCGAGCAGAAGGCTAATGAAAAAGTGATTATTAGCCCAGTAAAGGGGGTAAGGATGGGGTTTGGACCAAGTAGAAGTTTCATAAGAGCATTAATCATAATAACAGGTAAAACATGTACCACCAAAGTATATACTAGGCCTTTGTTCTAAGTACTTTTCTTAAATTAACTCACATAGTATTCATAGCAACCTTGTGAAATAAATACTATTTCCATGTCCATATTGTGACTACTGGAAAAACCATAGCTTTGACTATATGGACCTTTGTTGGCAAAGTAATGTCTCTGTTTTTTAATATACTGCCTGGGTTTTTTATAGCTTTTCTTCCAAGGAGCAAGTCTTTTAATTTCATGGCTGCAGTCACCATCTGCAGTGATTTTGGAGCCCAAGAAAATAAAGTCTGTCACTGTTTCCATTGTTTCTCCATCTACTTGCCATGAAGTGATGGGACCGGATGCCATGATCATAGTGTTTAGAATGTTGTAGATAAGAAAGTTGAAGCCGATGTTAATTGACTTTCCCAAATCACACAGCTGATAATTACAGGCACCAAGTAATCTATCTCACTATGGCCATTGTCCAAAAGAGAGAACCTCTCTGAGGTGTCAAAAAACTCTTTAATCAAGATACATGTATATTCTTGCTATCTCATTAAAAGCTACATTTCCAATAAAGTTTTACTTCTTACACAATTTACAAGTGTATCATATCTTTATCCAGTTTTGTTGTGTTGTATGTTAGTCATTCAGTTATGTCCGAATCTCTGGAATCCCATAGCTGTAGCCCATTAGGCTCCTCTACCATGGGATTTCTCAGGCAAGAATATTGGAAGTGGGTTGCCATTCCTTTCTCCAGGGGATCTTCCTGACCCAGGGATTGAACCCTGGTCTCCTGAATTGCAGGCATATTCTTTACCGACTGAGCCACCAGGGACGCCTCATCTGAACACTAAAACTAATTATAATTATACTCCAGTTAAGAAGAAGAAGATGGATGACAATTTAGGTTAACCAGAACATTTTAAGTTATATATAGATAGATTTACAGATGTGTGAGTAGCATATGAACATATATATGTGTGTATGTATATATATACACACATATATATGTGCTTAGTAAAATATTTTTTTAATTAAATCATATTATAATAGAATTGGATACTGGAGGGAAAGTAAAATGCAATTAAAAATTCAAAGAGGAAAGTGCAGCAGAGTAAAATTCACAACTGTTAAAGAACAATTTTTTTCTATATGTTTTTAGGTGAGTATTGAGTGACATTGGTGTATATAATCTATGGTATATATTTAGGTGAAAGAAAATAGCTGTGATTTGTAATGTCAATATCTCCAATATTGCAAAATACATCTTTTATAACTATTTAAACTTGAGATGAAAAACATAAGATACCAATTTAAATGTGAAGGAATGATGCTCAAGCACGTAGTGAAAGAAGCTGCTTTATCCCCAAAATCTCAAAACTGTATTCTTCTTCCATCACACTGAAGGAAAATAAGGTAGCCTTCAGTTTGGTCCCATCCAAGAGACAGTCACAAATAACCACCCAGAGGGTATCAGAAAAAATAAATTGCTCATGAGTTACTGATTAAGTTCTTAAGTTAAAGGGTACAAAGAATTAACTTATGCTTACATTACAAAGTGATTTGAATGTGTGTTTCTTTGCTGGACACATCTTTCAGATTCTTAGGAATGATGTCTGTGTGCAGATGGGATATTTCAGCAAATAACTTTTTTTAGAACAAATAACCCAAAGGACTTGTTCTTCTTTCCATTTTCACTTAAGTTCAACAGTTGTGAAATAAAAAGTGTTTGACAATGTGTCTTCTAAGATTGTTGATAGCTTTATAATATCTATGGCCAGGCAAGCCAGTATTCCAAAATCAGATTAAAACAGGTTATGCAAGAAGAACTAACCCAGAATGACTAAATAATGCTAATTATTTGAAACTGTTTGCTCATGAGAGTTGAGTATTCAAGCCACTATCAGTGTGATAGAGTTGCTTAATTACTTTCACACCATAATTCTAAAAGAAGCAATTGTTGCTTTCCAGCAGTGCAAAACTTTGTGATTGTTCCTTCAACCTCACCCCTGCCAGGGCAGAGAAATGGTTCTCAGAACCGCATTTTTCTTTACTCACACCCCCCAGGTGACCATAGGTAAAAACAATAACAAAAATGAAAACTTCAAAGTTCAAACTTCCTAAAATCAAAAGAGTCTCTAAGCCAGCCTGGACTCCATCATTGCTCTCCAAGGGAGGTCCCTGGACCAGTGGCACTTGCATCACCTGGGACTTGTTAGAATTAGAAATTCTTGAGCCCAACCCACACCTGCTGAGTCAGATTCTCTGACGTGGGGCCCAGAAGTCCGTGTTTTAACAAACTCTGCAAGTGATTCTGATGCACACAAAGAGTAGGGAACTGCTGGTCTGGAGGAAAGTCCCCACTCCTTGAAGTGATAACGCCTTGGGTTTTAATTCCAGCTCCAACACTTGCAACGCATATAGCATCTTCTCATTTACTAAACTCTTCTCAGTTTTAGCTTTGTCATCTACACACCAGAAACAATATCGACCGAGATGATGTTCTCATAGAGACAATGGGGTCAAAATCTCTCAGAATGCATGGGTCACTCCTAAATCATCAAAGCTGGCAGTGCCACAGAGTCAGATGATGAAAAGGGAAAAAAAGTTCAAGCTTAGGACTGAAGACGCTCTGTCAGCAGAATCAGATGTGTGACTGCACACATGTTCTGAGAAAGAAAGTTCTTCCCGGTAGCTGCTTTTAGCAAATGCCACCAACACTCCTGCTAAAGGGGTAATAATCTGCCCAAAATTGATTGTGATGCATTTTCTCTAACTGCTCAGGGGCATTCTCTGCAAGCAACCGGGAGTGACGCACACAAGACCCGGAGAGTAAGAGTATCTGCCCATTTGGGGGAAGGAGACAGGCCAGTTGATATCATTGTTGCCTTCATCAGATTGGAAACATGGCTTCTGCTTACTTTTCAGTGTAAATGAGTTTTTGAGTTCACTTGAACTGGGCTGCCTCTTCTCGGATGGATGGGTGTTTCCTGTGTCCTTGATATTTAATGGGCTTCCCTGGCAAAGAATCTGCCTACAGTGCAGGAGACCTGGCTTCGATTCCTGGGTCGGGGAGATCCCCTCGAGAAGGACATGACCACATGTACTCTTGGCTATTTAATATCTACTATTCTTCCCGCATGCTCATTGTCTTTACAAGAAAAGGATTCTGCATGTTTGTCCATGCATCCCCAACATTTAGAATCATGCCTGAACCATAGCATCTGTGCAGCAAATATTAGTTGAATGAGTAAGATTGTTTCTTTGCTATCTTCATTAGTATGTAATCATTGATTCATAATTTTCAAGATACAGTTTTCCATTAGAAAAACTCTCTCCATTTTGAAAAACAATGATTTCAAAAATTTTACATGATCAGAATCCTTTCATTCCTGTATGCTGAATAGTTGAGTCCTTTTCTAGAATTCAACGCTACAGCCCATTTTCCTTTTTGTTTGAAACACTGCAAAATGGCAACCTAAGGTATAGGCCTTTGTTTTCACATCATCTTTTAATTTTAATATGCAACATTTTAAAAGTAGGAAGTAAACGTACATGATGCCACATGAAAATACAGAAGACAATTGTTCAGCTTTCCATAGTAAATCTCTGTTTGGAAAAATAAGAAAGAAAAGTGGCAATGCAGATTTATAGGGAAAAAATGACTAGAAGAAACTGCACAGAAAAAAGTGAGACATCAGTTTGCTTTTATAGCCTCTCTGACAGGACAGTCCAGAAAGTGAAGAGGAAAAAGGGGAAGACTGCAGAGCTGGATAGGGCTGGACCCAAGAACTAAACCCCCCCAGATGGGTGTGTGAGTGACTCTGCCTACTGCCACGCTGGAGTAAACATAAATCACTGGCTTCTTATTCATTGGAGATTTCCTGAAAAAATAACCACAACCCAGCACCACACTCAAATAATTCAAGAAAGAAGAAAATAGAAGGATATAGTCTTATGGTTCTGCAGGTTGAGAAATATTGAAACTATTTTAAAGGGAAAAATTAGGAGAAGATAGAGCCATGAACTGTCCCATTTTATGTCATGTGTCAAGAAAGGAGCAATGGGAGATTAACACTCATTTCTTCTTGATGTGAGTCATGCAGAATTTACACATAAGTTGTTTTATTCCTGGTTTCTATGATTTTCAAGAGCGTCGTTGATGTCCCTATTCTTGAGATGCCTGGAAAGAGGGGTGTTTGGTGGGTGGAAAAGACATCTCTGAAGTCATCGTTCACAGGTTCCTATGTTGCCAAAGACCCTATTGTGGAATTTGGAGGTAGAGTCAGGCCATCAGGGTCAGAGTTCAGGGGGATGGGCTTCGCAAGGGGATTATCCAGCCCACAGTTTGAGCCACTGGGTTTATAGGCAAGATAATAAATTATGTATTGTTATTTAGAAGTCTTAATAGTCTTTAGAAGTCTTAATTCCACATCACTTGCTTGGGCAAAATCTTGTGTTTGATTACCATATGATTACCCTAAATCATCCCCTCACTTAGAAAACACAACCCGGGTTTCCATGGTTGACCTCTGACCTTCACAGATAATCCATTGCCTACAAAAGTCCTATTTTACATACTTCCCTTCATGAATTGTATTTTCTTACAGAAACTTCTATATGCCCTTCTCATTGACAGATTCTTCAATTAAATTCAAATAGTGTTTTGATTGCAGATGCCTCGGATGAAGCAAGTTTTATTAATGATATTATTATTCTCACTTTCATCTGGTTTGAGAATCTTTATTTGTCTGAAAAAGAATCATTTGAGTGTGATATTACATCCTTTCACTTTTAAGCAAGTAGCAATCATACTCCATTGATGATGCTGAATAAAAGAGATTCATACAAGAAAAGTTCCCACAATTTCTAAAAACTTGAGATGGCCTTTTAGGCAGATTATCATATATGAGCCATTATCATATATAAGCTCATCTATGAAGCTTACAAGGAAAGTCAGCACAAATCAACATGCAGACACTTGTCGATCATACTTTATTTCTGTCTGAATTTTTAAAATTTGTATGAAAGTGGCAAACTATATTTTGAATCAAAACTAGTGTTGTATGTTTTGCAGGTAAATAATTCACATGAATTCACACTATGGAGTTAATATCCAAGAACTAATAATATAGATCTTTGTTGGTAAAATAGAAATTTAAAGAAAATTTTAGATATCTTACAAATATTTTCCAAAAGTGAGAAAAATGAGAATGTAAAATATCTTCTACAATAAAATTTCATTATGTCTAGACATTTAATAATTATTACTTTGATTGTTTTCTACTCATCTCCCTCAAGAACACTTTAATATCCACTTCCAGTAAAGCCTGAGCTAATAATAAGTATTTCCTGAGGGATTAAAACCTAACCTGGCATCCTATACTATTATACTATTATAAATAATATTAGATTCTGATGTTTGGTCAGANTGGTACTGTTAACTTTATATTACTATACATCAATAATAATAATAATCAACAAATAGAAAAATGAGAAAGGAAATGTCAAATAGGATGCACTTTTAATTAACATAAAATATTAATAATCACATTTGTTATAAGAAAAAAGACAAGAAGGACATTAAGATACCACTTTTATCTACAGCTACCAAAGATCCAAAGGTTTAATACCTGCTGACAAAAGTGTGAGCAAAGAGTTATTCTCATACTCCCTATCGATTGCTAAGGGATAACAGAAAGCAAACAAGAAGACCGCAAATCACAGTGGCTTGAGAAAAAACAAATGTCTATTTCTCTATCATGTCAATGTCCACCGTGTCAGGGAGCCATGCAGCTCTTCTTCATGAGTTCATCATGGATCCAGCTGTACTCAGTTGAACTTCTTTCATCTTCAAGGAAGATACTCAGCTGTGTGGAGTGGAAGATGGACCCCCCCGCTGTTTCACTACATTTTGACAGAATGGAGCAGAGAGAGGCAAGTCCTGGGACTGATGATTCCCTCCCAGTCCCCGTCCAGGACTTTCTTCACTCAGTAGAAGAGGAGAGGGCAGAGTCAGGCAGGAGAGAACCTCAGATTGATGACCGTTCCCGGTAGGACTGAGACATCTGTGTATCGATCAAAGGTAGTGAATTCTAGTTTTCACTGCGGTCGGTCAGGGTTTCCTGACCACATGCATAGGAGAAGACAGTGACCAGGTGGGATGGGGCTCCTCTTCTCCTGAGCCTTGAGTTGACCAGGAGGCCAGGAGGCATTGACTTACCATGGAGCTTAGACAGTGAGCTGGCAGCTTCCTGCTGGCTGGCTGCTCCATAACTAGATCTCCGTGGAAGATGCCACAGGTACATCCAAAGGACATTGTCAGCTAAGGCCATCCATCACCTGACCATGAACCTCAGAGTAGGCGGAGAAAAAGAAGCACATTAAAGAGGTGAAACCTCACAGAACAGCCATGATGACACAGAGCAGAGGAAGAACAAACGACACCTACCTGTATAAGCGAACATGCAAACAAATAAAAATTCAGGGGCCATACAGATATTCAAGAAAAAGACTTCATGCAATGTTTTTCTAAAAACAAGGTTTAAAAAATATATATGGTGTGTATCTATGTATCTGCTTTGAGAGCACCAATCATTTAGCATTTCATCATACAAGCATACATACTCAGTTGTGTCTGACTCTTTGTGACCCCAGGGATGGCAGCCCGCCAGGTTCCTCTGTTCATGGGATTTCCCAGGCAAGAATACTGGAGTGGGTTGCCACTTCCTTCTCCAACGGATCTTCCTAACCCAGGGATCCAACCTGAGTCTCTTGCATTTCCTGTGTTGGCAGGCGGATTCTTTACCACTGAGCCACCTGGAAAGCCCTTAGCATCTCCTAAATAATTTCTTAATAAATTTTTCCTCATTTTTACAGCACTGGTGAAACATTGTTGTAGAACATAATTTTTTTTTATTATTTTCAGAACAATGAGGAAATATTATAGCATAAAATGTGACATATATTACACTACATACATTTTTTACTTTTGTATGCCCAAATCATTTATTACTAATTATTATTACTAGGATGCACAGCAAATGCTATCACCATGAATTAATCCTGCTTGATAGATTATTCATTAATACAAAAAAATTCAAAAGAATGTGCTTTCAAATGCATCTAAATGCATCATCAAATCATGGTTACTGAGGTATGCAGCTTTTCTCAAAAAGAAGAATTCTTCTTGTCTCTGTGATTCTAAACAGATTCTGAATTGATAAAGCAACAGGAGCATGACCTACTCAGGGTGAGTATTGACTATAGCAAGTGTCAGTCAAAGACTGATGGACATCAATCTTTTTTTAAAGAAGATAAA
>SJYQ01005708.1:476751-491860 GCA_006410935.1 Redunca redunca | reverse complement strand
TTTGGGCAAGAAAGGAGCCAGGGGTGACGCCAGTTCCCAGGCAGCACTGATTCAGTGCCTGTCCGGCTGGGACAGGGCAGGGGGTGGATAAAATGCCTGCAGGAGCAGGACCTGGGGGTGGACCCTGTAGCTCTCGGTCACAATGATGTCCAGGGTGGGAGGAGAGCTGGTGACATGGAGCTGGGNATGATGTCCAGGGTGGGAGGAGAGCTGGTGACATGGAGCTGGGCCAGAGGTCCACTTGGGGTCTCACCTACATGGCTCTTACTGAACTGAGCAACCGTCCACTTTCAAACATCATTTTCCCTGTTTTAAAAAATGGGACACTAACTGCCTTGCTGAATACGGCCAGCAAAGGCGAGGTCTATGCTCCCTGGTCCCTGTGTCCTTCCACACCTACAAGTGGACACACCTCCCTGTGTGTGGTGACCCTGCCTTGCACCCTGTGTGGCCTGAATCCACAGGATCGTCTGCTCCACATACAGTGCAAGGAAACTGGAAGTCAGCAAGGGATGGAGACAAGCCGGGTGTTACACGGGCCGGCGGGGACAACAGGCATGGAGAGTACCGATGCCTCTGCTCCCAGCCTCGCCCTACTACCCCCGGTTCGGCTGGCTAACACCATTCAGGCCAGGACAGCATTAATGGACAGGAGCTGTCTTGGACCCCTGTCTACCAGGGGCTCTGGAGCCAGACTGCCTGGGTTTGAGTCCCAGTTCAGCCACTCACAAGCTGTGTGACCTTGTCACAGCCCTTTATGCCTAAGTTTTCTCATCTGAATAATGGGAACCAAGACTGTATTTCGGCTCACAAGGAAGTCCCGGTGCTCAGGGAGCATGCAGCCCGTGTCCACAGCTCCTTGAGGCTGACATCAGGCCTCTACGGCTGCCGTGTCTACGGCAAGCACGTACAGGGCAGCCATCTGCTGAGGACAGAGTTTGTTGTTTCCGAGGGTAAGATTCCTACAGGTGTTCTACAGGCCTGGGGCTCTACTATGCAAATACTGGGAGGATTTGGGTGTTTCTTGGGTAGAGCCGGACAAGGACTGATACAGCGCCGTCTGGTTGGTGGATAGTGGAAAGCCTGCCTGGTAACTCCAGACGAGGTAGGCACCTGGGATGACATCCTCTATCCACTCGCACTGAGGGTTCACATGGGACTCCAGCTTCCCCTGAGCACATCGCCTTCTCCTTTAAAAATCTTTAAAATCCCAGCTGTATGTCACATTTGCTCAGTATTGGAAAATCAACAGAACCCCTAGCACAAGAAAGGTGGCTGAAAGCTAAAAGGACTGGAGCCAGGAAAACTGTGTGCAAGGCTGCCCTGCTCCCGCCAAGATGGGAAGGGATCCCCTGCCCCGGTAGGGGGACCCAGCCACCTCTCGTTCCTAAACCCCTCCCCCACCCTGCCCTCCCACGGGGCCACGAGTTCGGCCTGAAGAGGCACTTAGGAGGTGCTCATTCAGGACACGTCCTCCTGACCCGCTTCCTGTGTGCTGGGCCAGGATGTCCGCCCACTCTGCTGAGAAGGTGGCCTAGCCAACATCTCCCCCGACCCCACCCCATCAGACGTCACCCCAGGTGCTGAGCCAGCCTGTCACTCACTCACAGCTAGCTGCCACACCTGAGAGGTGGTTTTCTTCATGGTTTCCCATGCTGACACCTGGTCTGACTAACCCGACAGGTTCCTGGAGTGGAGTTGAAACCCGTTTTCTGGTACAGACGTGCTTTCTGCCTTGTCTCTGTAATTAGATGCTGAGCTGCCATGTGCCATGGTCCCAGGAATGCTTCCCTAGATTGTCATCCCAAGTGTTCTCAGCCCTGCCAATATCCTGACCATCACCACCTACAGAATACCTCACAGAGGACCCGCTATGGGGTTAGGTGTTTCACATACTATCTTTAATCCACCCAGCCTTGCAAGGTCAATCTACTAGGACCATGCTGTCATCTGGGAATCTTGTTAAAATGCAGATCCTGTTGAGTGGGTCTCGGGGAGGGTTGTAAGCCTGCATCTCTAGCAAGCTCCCCGGTGATGCTAATGGTGCTGGTTCCAACTCTGAGGAGCAGAGGTATCAAGAGGAACATTTTGGTTGGAAGAGACTAAAATCTTGCATGAACTGGTTAAGCAGGAAGAGGAACTCGATACGAGGAGGTCGAGTGTCTCACAAGGCCAGCTATGGATGAACACTGAGCCTTGGGAAGACGAGAAGCTGGGGAGGACTCTCCCAGCCTCTTTTTGTTTTTTTTTTTTTTTTTTGGTGTTGCGGTGGGGACACACACTGCATTGCACGCAGGATCTTAGTTTCCTGACCAGGGATTGAACCTGTGCCCAGTGCAGTGGAAGCATGGAGTCTTAACCACTAGACCACCGAGGAAGCCCCTCTCCTGGCCTCCAGACTGCTTGCTCCGTGCACCCACTTCCTGGCTTGATTCTTCCTCTATCCCTTCCCTCTTTCCCCTCTGCTCTGGTTAGTGCCAAGTAGCTCTCCCCTCTGTGGACTCCACATTTTCATCCTTGATCTACTCTTTGTTTTGATCATGCATACCTTCCAGGGATGTCCTAAGAAGGTGAGCAAAGGGAGTAAAACTTTTGCTACTAACATAACTGAAAATGTCTATGCACTTGATTGACAGTCTGCCTGAGTGTAAACATTTAGCTTCCAGAGTGGCTGCTGAGATGACCCAGGCCATTTCACTTCTCTGTCCTTTGTTTATCTGGTCTCTCAAAGTGTTCAGATTCCTCTCTGGCCTCCCGTGCTCTCAAGGTTCACAGGGCTGTGTCCTGGGATGGGTCTGTCTTGTTTCATCATCCCAGGCCCTTGAGGAGTCCTTCTGACCTGGAAATTTACATGCTTCTGCTCTTAAAAAAAAAAAAAGTCGTTAATTGTGTATTTGGTTATTTCTTTCCCTCTCTTCTCTTTGTTCAGTCTTTCAGGAGCTCCTGTTACTAGGATGCTGCATCTTTTAACCAAATCCTTTAAACTTATTTTCTGTATCTAATTTTCCCTCTCACTTTGTTTTACTTTCTGTGAGATTTCATAAACCTCGTTTTCTAACTTTTCAAGTTGAGTTTTAGATACTTATATTTCATATTTTTAATTCCTAAGAGTTCATGCTCTCTTTTTTTTTGTTTCTGGACTATTACTTCTTTTAATAGGATAGTGTTCTTATTTCATTGATGTAATAGATTCTCTTCTGTCTCCAGAGATATTACTTTCCTTTTTTGAACTTTTAAAAATTCTATATTCTTAATTCTTTTCTCTGAGTTTCTGATTTCTCTATCATGGTCTCTTTCATGTAACTATGTTAAAGGGTGAATGAGGCACTAAACAGTTTACTGGAAGGGGAACTAAGTGGTGACATAGAGAAGCCCTCTTCATTGTACCTTTTTTAACCTTTGAATTCCAAGTTGTATTAGCAGAAAGACTATTCAAAAAACAAAAGTTTTTAGAGTTTAAGCTTCATGTGCATGAGTATGGCTCATCCACTGAAGAACTTCACTGTAGGTAAATAGAAAAGAAAGTGAAAGTGAAGTTGCTTAGTCGTGTCCAACTCTTTGCGACCCCGTTGATTGTGGCCTACCATGTTGCTCCAACCATGGGATTCTCCAGGCAAGAATACTGGAGTGGGTTGCCATTTCCTTCTCCAGAAGATCTTTCCAACCCAGGGATTGAACCCAGGTCTCCCACACTGTAGGCAGACGTTTTACCATCTGAGCCACCAATAGAAAGTGAAGTCGCTCAGTCGTGTCCAACTCTTTGCGACCCTGTGGACTGTAGCCCACCAGGCTCCTCTGTCCATGGGATTCTCCAGGCAAGAATACTGGAGTGGGTTGCCATTTCCTTCTCCAGGGGATCTTTCCAACCCAGGGATCGAACCCAGGTCTCCTGCATTGCAGGCAGATGCTTTAACCTCTGAGCCACCAGGAACTTCTAAATGTCAGTGTTTAAGAATCTTCTCTCTGGGGTCATTAAGTATTTTCTGATGAGACGTTTTGGACTCATGCCTGGGGACAGATGTTGGCAGAGGGTATACACCTGGCTGATAGTTTTCTCAAACGAGGGTGGAAGGAAGGAATAGCCCACTGTTAAGAACAGATATTCAGCCAGGTACTTCAACCCTCTCCCAACTACACACACACACAACTGACCTGTCAGCCTCTAGAACATGCTTCTCAACCTATCTGCGCTGGGCACTGATGGATAATCTCCCAATCTGGCAGCACCGACAGTGGTCCTACAGTACATAATGGTACACATGACCCACCACTACACGTCACTCATGGTAGGAGGTCAAACATCCAAACCAGCCTGTATCCTGCTCAGCAAGAGGAGGCCACTGAGCAGACACCTGAATGTGGAAGCAACTTCAAATTCTCTAAAAATTCTAAACACTCTTATTTTTCTGTACATCTGTACCTTACTGGGGCTAGTAACAAAGTCTGTGGACCTAAGCCAGTTCACAACCACACTCTAAGAGCGCTACCCTGGAAAAGAACAAATCTCTTACCTGGGGGAGGAGCTGCCCCCAGGCTGAGAAGGGGAGGGAAAGGAAATCTGGAGGGCTGAGTCAGTTCAGTTCAGTTCAGTCGCTCAGTCGTGTCTGACTCTTTGCGACCCCATGGTCTGCAGCACGCCAGGCCTCCCTGTCCATCACCAACTCCCAGAGTTCACCCAAACTCATGTCCATTTAGTCAGTGATGCCATCCAACCATCTCATCCTCTGTTGTCGCCTTCTCCTCCTGCCTTCAATCTTTCCCAGCATCAGGGTCTTTTCAAATAAGTCAGTTCTTCGCATCGGGTGGCCAAAGTATTGGAGTTTCAGCTTCAACATCAGTCCTTCCAATGAACACTCAGGACTGATCTCCTTTAGGATGGACTGGTTGGATATTCTTGCAGTCCAAGGGACTCTCAAGAGTTTTCTCCAACATCACAGTTCAAAAGCATCAATTATTCGGCGCTCAGCTTTCTTTATAGTCCAACTCTCACATCCATACATGACTACTGGAAAAACCATAGCCTTGACTAGATGGACCTTTGTTGGCAAAGTAATGTCTCTGCTTTGTAATATGCTGTCTAGGTTGGTCATAACTTTCCTTCCAAGGAGTAAGTGTCTTTTAATTTCATGGCTGCAATCACCATCTCCAGTGATTTTGGAGCCCCCAAAATAAAGTCAGCCACTGTTTCCACTGTTTCCCCATCTATTTCCCATGAAGTGATGGGACCGGATGCCATGATCTTAGTTTTCTGAATGTTGAGCTTTAAGTCAATTTTTTCACTCTCTTCTTTCACCTTCATCAAGAGGCTCTTTAGTTCTTCCTCACTTTCTGCCATAAGGGTGGTATCATCTTCATATCTGAGGTTATTGATGTTTCTCCCGGCAATCTTGATTCCAGCTCGCGCTTCCTCCAGCCCAGCGTTTCTCATGATGTACTCTGCATAGAAGTTAAATAAGCAGGGTGACAATATACAGCCTTGACATACTCCTTTTCCTATTTGGAACCAGTCTGTTGTTCCATGTCCAGTTCTAACTGTTGCTTCCTGACCTGCATACAGATTTCTTAAGAGGCGGGTCAGGTGGTCTGGTATTTCCATCTCAGCAAACTGCTCTGTAAACAGACCTGTGGCCCACCCCCCACCTCAGCTCTCCATGTCATTACCACTCGCCTTGGTACCCTGTGTTTCTAAATTTAGTGCCTTCCTGGATGGCTCATGTCCCTTTATTGGGTCCTTTCTAAAGGCACCAGGACACAGCTTCTCCTGCTCAGCCGAATTGTGTACTCCTCCTTTTTCTACTTGTTTCTGTTCCCAGTCTCTTTCTCCTTGTAGTTTAAACATTTAAATATACCTTTACTCCTGCTAAGAACAGATTTAAGGGACCCCTGGCTTCCCTGGTGGCTCAGAGGTTAAAGCGTCTGCTTGCAATGCGGAAGACCTGGGTTCGATCCCTGGGTCGCAAAGATCCCCTGGAGAAGGAAATGGCAACCCACTCCAGTATTCATGCCTGGAGAATCCCATGGATGGAGGAGCCTGGTGGGCTATAGTCCATGGGGTCGCAAAGAGTCGGACACAACTGAGCGACTTCACTTTCACTTTCACTATCAATATCTCACCCAACTTCTTGGCAGAGTTGATTCTAAAATTCATATGGAATTTCAAGGGACCCAGGCTGGCCAAAATGATCTTGAAAAAAGAGAACAAGTTTGGAGAACTCATATCTGCCAACTTCAAAACTTACAACAAATCTACAGTAATTGAGTAATCATGTGTGATTATGCCTATGGATAGACATATGGGTCAGTGGAATAGAATTGAGAGTTCAGAAATAAGCCCTCAGCTCTATGATCAATGGATCTTCAACAGTGGTGCCAAGACAGTTCAGTGGGGGTGAGGGGGCGGTGCAGGGAATACTCTTTTCAGTACATGTTGCTGGGATGACTAGATACCCACATGCGAAAGAATGAAGTTGAACCCCTACCTCACACCATACACAAAAACTAACTCAAAATGCATCACAGACCTAAATGTAAAAGCTAAAATGTAAAAACTCTTAGAAAAAAATATAAGAGTAAATCTTGGACTGAGAGGATTCCATATATGCAGGGCAACCAAGTCTGTGTGTGACAACTACTGAGCCTGCGCTCTAGAGGCCAGGTCTGCAACTACTGAAGCCCGCGTACCTAGAACCCATGCTCCACGACAAGAGAAGCCACCACATGAGAAGCCCGCATACTGCAGTGAGAGAGTAACCCCTGCTTGCCACAAGCACAGCAAAGCCCAAGCGCAGCAACGAAGACCCGAAACAGCCACAAATATAAATAAATAAATAACTTAAAAATATAAAATATTAAAAATATAAATAAATAAATAACTTAAAAATAAATGAATTAATTAAATCAGAATTTTAAAAAGAACTGACGCAGTGCAAGAAAATATTTGCAGATCATATACCTGATGAGAAACTGGTATGCAGAATATTTTTTAAAAAACTTTTATAACCTATAATAAAAAGACAAATAACTCAATATTTAAATGGGCAAAAGATCTAAATAGACCTTTCTTTTTTCCCCAAACAAGATACACAACAAGCACACCAAAAGATGCTCAACAACATTAGCCATCAGGGAAACACAAATTGAAACCATAATGAAATACTACTTCATATTCACTGGGAAGTGTCATTCGCTCAGTCAGGTCTGACTGTTTGCAACCCCAGGGACTGTAGCCTGCCATGCTCCTCTGTCCATTGGGATTCTCCAGTCAAGAATACTGGAGTGGGTTGCCATTTCCCTCTTCAGGCCTCGCTGGGAGGCTATTATCAGAAAGACACAATAACAGTCGTTGTTAAGGATGTGGAGAAACGGAACCACATACTACTGGTGAGAATGTGAAACACTTTCCAAACCAGCCACTTTGGAAAACAGTTTGGCAGCTCTTCAGAATGTTAAACATAGACCATACGACCCAGAAATTCTACTCCTAGATATACATATCCACACAGTGAATGACTGTAAAGCAATGTTATTCATAACAGCTAAAAAGTGTAGACAACTCAAATGTTCATTATCTGAAGAACAGAGAAATAAAATGTGGCAATATTGAGTACTACTGCTCAAGAGTGAAAAAGAAATGAAGCATTGATACATGCCACAACATGAATTTTGAAAACATATTAAGCAAAAGTCACAATGGATCACTCTTGTATGATTCCATTTATATAAAATGTCCAGAATAGGAAAATCTATACAGACACCAAAGTAGATTACTGGTTGCTTAGGCTGGAGCCTTGTGGGTGGGAAGAAATGGGCATGGGGTTTCTTTTGGGGGTGATAAAAATGTTCTAAAATTGACTGTGGTGATGGGTGCACAACTCTGTGGATATACTAAAAGCTACTGTAACTGCACACTCTAAACAGGTGAATTATATGGCTTGTCAATAAAACAGTTATAATGGAGTCAGTCTACCATGTCTAACTGCAGGTGTCCAGCACCATCAGCCTTGACTGTAGGCATCTCCAGCATGTCTCACGCAAGGCTTTCTCAGTTATCACCCTGTTAGGGATTACATCTGAAGTCACATGTTTGTTCTTAATCTAATGGTAATTTACAGGGTTGCTATTAGGTTCATTAGGGGATGTATCTAAAAATGGTGTTTACAGAGTCAGACAAATCAATAAACTGTGCCTGACTTTTCTACCTTATTATGCAGAAAACGGTTTCTTTTATTTTTAAGGAAGATATCTCTTTTTATGAATAGCAACTAATACAAAAAGCACCTGCCTACTTGCCAGCATGGGAATGCATTCTGAATGAGGATACACACTCAGTTCATTCATTTCTTCAACAAATATTTATCGAGTGATCACTGTGCACTGGCTGCTCTGCCAGATACCACGAAGGCAATGATGAGCAAATTGCAGAGAGGAAAGAGCTAAATAAACAAGCCTTCAGGTCAGTGTGGACACAGCTTTCAAAGGACAGCGGTCTCCCTGCCACAGGGCCTGGTGGTGTTTCTTAACTATCAAGAGGTTCAGAGAAATACCTACACGCTCTTTTTCCCTTTGAGAACTCAAGGTTGAGGTTTTCAAATTATATAAGTATTAAAAGAAGACTAACAGAAATGGGACAGTGTTTACAATGATTCTGCCACCTGCCCCTCCCCACCCTGCCCATCCAATTTCAAACCTTTTCTCTGCTCCACCTTATTTTCTTACAGCTTCAACTCCATTTCCAGCAGAGCTTTGGTCACCTTGTCTGCATGTCTCCCAGAGGACCCCCTTTCAAAGTACTTCCTGAGATTCACTGAGAATTTCAGACCTGGGGCTTTGAGGCCTGGTGGCAGCCAAGACTCAGGAGGCTGTAAAGTTGAAGCCCAGCGCCAAATTGCTTCTGGGTGCCTCCCTACCCACTTTGAAACCAGGACGTGGGGGACGAGAGGAGGGGAATAGAGAGCTACCATGCTTCCCCACCCTGACGGTACCCAGGGCTCCCAGCACCCAGCTCTGGGGAGGCAGGTCCTGCCTGGCAGCAGGTTCAAGGGTCAGAGACATGATGTAAATAAAGGCTGGTGCAGCCTCGGTCCTCAGGAACGGCAGCTCGTGCTATGACCCCTACCCTGTTCCCAGGGGCTGCGATCCCCTAAATTTCTGGGAGTCAGCTTTGTTAGTCTCAGCACTTTGGGACTGGAGTATTTTGGGGTTTTGTTTTTAATCTTAAAAGGCTTATTTTACAGTACAACTACAAAGTAATACATCCTTTTATAGAATCTTTGAAACTTTCAGAAAAACAACACAAAATCAAAATAATCTATAATCTGACCACTCAGAAACAACCAGTTAACACTTTCATGTAAGCTGTCCCATTATTTGCTCTGTGTGCACAACATGATAAATTACGCATCTTTAACATCCTACTTTGTATCCTAATGAAATTATTTGAACACTAACCATGTCATCATAAACTTCAGGGATCTCCCTGGCAGTACAGTGGATAGGAATCCGCCTGCCAAGGCAGGGGACACAGGTTCGATCCCTGGTCCAGGAAGATTCCACCTGCTTCGGAGCAACTAAAGCCCGTGAGCCACCAGGACTAAGCCCCTGAACCATGACTACTGAAGCCCATACCCTAGAGCCCATGAGCCGCAACTACTGAGCCCACGTGCTGCAACTACAGAAGCATGTGCCCCTTAGAGCCTGTGCTCTGCAACAAGAGAAGCCAGCAAGAAGCCTGGGCACCACAATAAAGAGGAGCCCCTGCTCACCGCAGCCAGGGAGAGCCCACATGCAGCGAGGAAGACCCAGCAGAGCCAAAAATAAATAAACAAATATTTTTTAAACCTATATTAAAAATAAATCTTACATAAAAGCATTTCAAATAATTAGCATTTAAAATGCTATTATCCCACAGTATGATTAGAGTGTAATGACTTAACCAATCCAATACTATTAGCTATGTCCAGTTTTCACTATTATAGATAGTACCGTCATGAACACTCTTAAAGCTAAATCCTTGCACAGATTTCTGATTATTTTCCCAGGATGAATTCCTAAAATGGAACAACTACCCTCAAGTTTTTGAGACCCACTCATGAATGAACTGGGGAGGAAATATTTTTTATGTTTGTGTTTAATATTATCTCTTTTTCTACTTATAAAATATGTTCTCATCCAAAATTTTTCTTAAATGCAGAAATATGTGTTAAAAAGGATTTACGCTTTCCCTGAATTCTACCATCCAGAGATAATGCTATTAATCGTTTGGTGTATATTAGGAGTACCTCATATGGTGGGCTTCCCAGGTGATGCAGTGGTAAAGAATCCGTCTGCAATGCAGGAGACGCGGGTTCAATTCCTAAAATGGGAAGACCCTCTGGAGAAGAAAATGGCAACCCACTTCAGTATTCTTGCCTGGAGAATCCTATGGACAGAGGAGCCTGGTGGGTTACAGTCCATGAGGTCGCAAAGAATTGGACACAACTGAGCACGCACACATATACACGCGCGTGCACACACACACACACATGATATCAAGTGGTTGGACTCAATGGATAACCAAGTTTTAAACATCTCCCCACCTTTTTCCTCATTTCTCAGAAGCCCAGGCTGAGTCATGAGTGAGCTCCTTCTTTGAAGGTGGCCTGTGGCCAGGGCTGCATCTTTCACATGCCCTGCACAGCCTAGGCCAGGAAGGGGCAGCAGGACAGAGCAGAAGAGACATCCCCTGGTAAACACAGGCTCTGGCACCCGCCCACTGCTGCCCCGGGGGTGGCAGGGAGTGAGCGAAAGCCCTTGAGATGTAGCCAAGTCTGCAATCCTCCTTGGGCACACCAGAATCAGGTCACTGGAAAGTACCGTCTGCACGTAACCACACGCACATGGGGTTCACAGCTCCAGGCTCACACTCAGCATCAGTGCCAGGATTCTGTGCACCAAGCTCCCTACCTCCACCCCCCCCCGCCCACCATCCATCAACATGCTTGTTTCTATGCGGAACATTTATCTGCAGATGCTTGTGAAATGTGTTTATATGTGAGAGATTAATTTGTCTCTGGAGGGGACCTCACACCTACACAGAAGAGCCCAGAGTCACAGAGAGAACCCGATTGGTGATCAGAAGAGGTCCCTTATGCTGGAAGGGTCATTGCACTAGAGGGGCAGCCAGGCAAAGGCCTTGGGGCCCTCTTGCCTGTAACAGTCCAGTGGCCTGGCAGACCAGCCACACCCCAGCCCATCCTCGCCTTCCAGAGTTCCCTCCACACCCTAAGCTACAGCCTCCTATGCTGCTTCCCAGTGCTAACTACTCCTGGTGGCATAGTGGTAAGGAATCCGCCTGCCAATGCAGGAGACACAAGAGACGCAGGTTCGATCCCTGGGTCAGGAAGGCCCCCTGGAGGAGGAAATGGCAACCCACTCCAGTATTCTTGCCTGGAGAATCCCACGGACAGAGGACTCTGTCAGTCTACAGTTCATGAAGTCTCAAAGAGTCAGACATGGTTGAGTTACTGAGCGCACACAGGCACAATTCCAACTAAGAAACCCCCTTCTTTGTCTTCTAAGATCCTACCTCCTCCATGACAACTTCTTGGCCAATGGCAGGAAGTGGGAACTCCACTTGGCCATATTTTGCAGACAATTTCAACTTATCACAAGTATAAAACATCTCCTTGGCTTTCTGTAATATAATATGCACTGCCATTATTCCTTGATGTGCCTGACCTATTTTCACTTGTTCATTCCTTGTAACTTCTAAGTCTGTCAATGTCAATATTCTCACATGTTACCAAGTTCTCAGGACAACCCTTAGTATCCTGGTCAACCAAAAAGAAGCCCGTATGTAAGAAAACATCATTTCTAGAGTCACTGAGCACTTACCACTTGCCAGGTGCAGTTTTTCATGTCTTGACGTGCATTAACCTGTTTAGTCCTCTCAACAACCCTACCAGGAAGGCACTATTCTTACTTTTGTTTCACCTGCAAGGAAATCACAGAGGTTAACTACCCTGCCCAAGGTCACACAGGTGGTAGAACCAGACAGTACCAGCAAGCTCACAGCCTCCAACTGCTAACATTTTAGAGTTCAGCTGTCCACTTTTTAACTGTGTATGTAAACTATCTTAGAAAACTGGGATCATGTTGCTGCTGCTAAGTCACTTCAGTCGTGTCCGACTCTGTGCGACCCCATAGACGGCAGCCCACCAGGCTCCCCCATCCCTGGAATTCTCCAGGCAAGAACACTGGAGTGGGTTGTCATTTCCTTCTCCAATGCATGAAAGTGAAAAGTGAAAGTGAACTCACTCAGTCGTGTCCGAGTCTCCATGACCCCATGGACTGCAGCCTACCAGGTTCCCCTATCCATGGGATTTTCCAGGCAAGAGCACTGGAGTGGGGTGCCATTGCCTTCTCCATCATAAATATACTTAAAAAGGCTGTTAAATGTATTTCTTTGCTCAGAATATAAATCTGTAACATTTGCCTTTTAAGAAGTGTTTCATGTGGTGGAAGTTTAAACATTTTGATATCTATTAGTCTTCTTGGTGATTTCTGCCACTTGGTTTAATGTTTGGAAAATCTTTCCCCTTACAGAGTCACTATCTTGCCTTCTGGGTTTGTTTGTTTGTTTGATAATTTTAATTATTTTTGGCTGTGCTGAGTCTTCATAGCTACACGGGCTTTTCTGTAGTTGTGGCAAGCAGGAGCTACTCTTCTGTTGGGGTGCATGGCCTTCACACTGAGGCTGCTTCTTTTGTGGAAGAGTAAGGTTCAATAGTTGCAGCTCCCGGGCTCTAGAGCACAGGCTTGATGGCTGTGGTGCACAGGCTTAGTTGCTCTGAGGCACGTGGGATCTTCCCTGATCAGGGATTGAACCCATGACTCCTGCATTGCCAGGCAGATTCTTTACCACTGAGCCACCAGGGAAGCCTTGTCTTTTGGTTTTATTGTTTCTTTTCTTATCTCTAGCAGTTTGAGCTATTTGAAGTTTATTTGATTAATAGTATATCTCTTTTCCTGTGGTAAGTTTGTGATACTTCTTTAACAATTTGGTTCTTATTTATACTAAGACCTGTTTCAAAGTTGACTAATCTGTTTATTTAATAGATGTTATTTTGTAGGGCAAGTCTTCCCTCTTCAGTCTTTCTTTTTTCCAAGTGTTCTTAGCAATCATGCCTTACTATTTTGCCCAATGAACAATAGGATTTTACAAGTTGCTTTTGCTGATGGACAGGTGGGTGGTTTCTCCAAGTTTTCACATGGACAAATGTTTTCATTTCTCTTGGGTATATATCTAGGAGTGGAATCGCTGGGTCATATGGTAACTCACTTCCCTCATAGCTCAGTTGGTAAAGAATCTGCCTGCAATGCAGGAGACCCGGGTTCAATTCCTGGGTCAGGAAGAAGGAAATGGCAACCCACTCCAGTATTGTTGCCTGGGGAATCCCATGGACAGAGGAGCCTGGCAGGCTACAGTCCATGGGGTTGCAAGAGTCGGATGTGACTTAGCAACTAAAGAGAGAGAGAGAGAATGGTAACTCTCCAGGGGATCTTCCTGCCCCAGGGATCAAACCCATGTCTCTTGTATCTCCTGTATTGTTCTTGCCTGGAAAATTCCAAGGACAGAGGAGCCTGGTGGGCTACATGTAGTCCATGGGGGCCGCAAAGAGCCAGACACAACTGAGCAACTGAGCATATGGTAACTCTGTGTTTAGGTTTTTGAAGAACTGCCAAGCAGCCCAAGTGGTCCCACCATTTCACATCCCTGCCAGCAATGAGAGTTCCAGTTTCTGCACCTCCTCATCAACAGCTGGTATCTCAATCTTTTTTATTGCAGTCATTCTAGTGGGTGTGACATGGTGTCTTATTGATATGCAATGATAACTAATGATGACCATGTCAGCATTAAGTGCTTATCAACTGTTTGTGCAGCTTTTTAAGAAAATGGCCATGTTCAATTGAGTTTTTTGTCTTATCTATTGGGTTAGAAGAGTTCTTTATATATTCTGGATATTAACCCTTTGTCAGATATATGGTTTATAAATATTTTCTCCCATTCTATTCTCTTTTTATTTTCTTGATGGCATCATTTGAAACACAAATTTTTTTTTTTTTTTTACTTTTTAATGGTTCATCTATTTATTTACTTAGGCCATGCAGCAAAGCAAATGGAATCTAGGTTCCCTGAGCAGGGATCAAACCCATTCCCCCCACAGTGGAATCGCAGAGTCCTAACTCCTGGACTACCAGGGAATTCTCAAAAGTTTTTAATTTCAACAAAGTCCAATTAATTTTTCTGTTATCCTTTATGTTTTCGGTGTCATATCTAAAAAAACACTGTCTAACCCAAGGTCACAAAGATTTACTTCTATATTTTCTTCTAAGTGTTTTATAGTTTCAGCTCTTTAATGTAGGTCTAGATCCTATTTTGAGTTAATTTTTTGAGACCAGGGCCCAACTTCAGCCATTTGCAATAAAATATCCCACTGAGACGTGCTCTAAGCATAAAGCACACACTGAATTCTAGAGACTTAGAATCACTAACATGCTTGAAGGAATTGAGTAGAAGATTCAAAGGAGAGAGGAAGACAGAGATTACCAAAATAAACTGAAAAGATTAACAAATTGACAAAGCAGAGCTTCTGGAAATGGTGGGAAAAGCACAGAAAGCTCAACCCTGACTCCCTCCAACAATGATAACAGTAGCAATTATCATTGGTATTAATATCTCCAGTGTTATTCCAAGGGCACTGCAATCGTTTTACATGAATTTTCCCTTTCCATCGGCACATAGCCCAGTGAGGTGAGGACCATCATTTGTCTCCATCAGGGAACTCAGCCTGTCCACGGTCACTAAGCCAGCGAGCAGGAAAGCCAGGCTTGGACACCACTCAGTCCAAAGTCCACATTTTTATCTGCTACAGATTTTTGCAAGGCTTCCCTGGTGGCTCAGTGATAAAGAGTCCGTCTGCCAATGCAGGAGACACAGGTTTGATCCCTGGGTCGGGAAGATCCCCTGGAGTAGGAAAGGGCAACCCACTCCAGTATTCTTGCCTGGGAAATCCCATGAACAGAGGAACGTAGTAGGCTACAATCCATGGGGTTGCAATAGAGTCAGACA
>SJYQ01005708.1:362426-461389 GCA_006410935.1 Redunca redunca | reverse complement strand
GGGGGGGGTTGGTGGTGGGGGTGGGAAGAAAAGTCGTGAATGCCTCCCTGTCACACCGTGAGTTTGCACAGTCATACACTAACCTGCTGTTAGCCCTGTGCACCTTCAAGTGCCCAAGTAACAACGACACAGCGCAGGCAGGCACCCTGACCTACCTCCTAGCATCCCATCTAGTAGCCAGTACAATACCTCCTAAATGACTGTGCTCACTAACTCATAGCAGCATTCCTAGAGCGTGCATTCCCCACTCTGAGAAGACTCAGTGTAAGTTTAGGCTCTATTGAGTACCACGTGAACACCCCACGTGGTCAGTGAGGGAGAAGGCATTTCAGCACAATGGCCACCAACTCCTGATCTCTGAGGGGCTATGGTGGGGGAAGATCCAGGCTGTCATCTCCTCACTCCCAGACCATCATTTGCTTCTCCCTCTTCTCCACAGCTCTCCTGAACCTTAATGAGGTGGAAAAGCAGTTGCGTCTCAACCAGCTCAACAATGCAGCCACCGCCTTCATCTTTATCACTGTCATCATCAACATCTTCATCACAGCCTTCGGGGCACATGAGATTGGGCTCCTGGCTGCCGAGACCCCTCTCTGAACACAGCCTGGAGCCCAGGTGAGGGAAGATGGGAGGTGCACAGGTGGCCCTTCTCACCTCTCCGGGTTTGGGCTGAGAGAGATGCTCACCAGGCAGAGGGGAAGAATGCAGACCTGGGGCAGGGATGAGGTCCTGGAGCAGAGCATGGTCTGGGACTCACCAAAGTCCTCTGTGCTCTCTCCTAGGCTGAGCTTCTCTGCAGCCTGGGAGGGTGGAGGCTGCGGTTAGTGGGGGGAAGAGGGAGACGTGGGTGTTCTCCTTGACAGAGTCAACAGGACCACGGGGAGCCAGCCGGCAGCACAGAGACTCAGGCCCTGCTTTAGGTTCGGATTCGAACCTGCAGCTGCTCCCTGGGAAGGCACCAGGGCAATTGTGTGACACCTGGGCCCGAGGCGCTGGTCTGGCCTGGCCTGCCCTTCTCTTCATCTCTTTGCTTCCCCTACAGGTGCTGGGCCTGGAACTACTTCTCCCCCCCTTGATCTGCCAGGCTGAAGGGCACAGCATATGGCTTCAGGGAGAGCTCCTAGACTCGGAGGGCAGTGTAGACACCCCTGCTTCCTACCCTCAGCACTGGAACAAAGATGGGCTCTTCTCCAGGCTTAAGCGGAGTCATCTCGGCCTGGAGTCCTGAGCTCGGACTCGAGTACCACCCACCTGTCTCCTGGGCCTTGGGTGTGCCTATGGAACGCTGGGTTTGCCCAGCTTAAGGACTCTGCTTCTGACCCCACCCTGTTCCTTCCCTCTGCCCCAGCCTGTTTTCTCTTTTCTGTAGGATGGAATAATTTCTCTCTATAAAGCTTTCTGCAGATCTACCGTGAGTCAATCTTTGTGTCTTCAATGTGAAGGCTCAAGCACGGGTGGGGTGGGGGGGGTANGGGGGGGGGGGGGGGGGTAGGGGGGCTGGCTGTCTCCATCTGTGTCCTGGAAATGGCTCAAAGGAGCAACCCCAAGCCTGGAGGGGGAAAAGGCTTTTAAGTCACTCCCTCTCCTGTGGGTTCCGCTCTGAGTCAGGTTTCCCTGCCCAAGTGCCTAGGGTAATTACCATCTGCTGCATTAGCAGCAGACCAGTCTCCTCTGGATGCTTTTTGAGAACCTCCAATTGGCTGCCTCTGGGCTTCCCCGGTGGCTCAGACAGTAAAGAATCTGCCTGCAATGCAGGGGACCAGGGTTCTATTCCTGGGTCAGGAAGATCCCCTGGAGAAGGGCATAGCAACCCACTCCAGTACTCTTAGCTGGAAAATCCCACCAACAGAGGAGCCTGGCAGGCTACAATCCATGGAGTCGCAAAGAGTTGGCCTGAGCGACTAACAACAAATTGGCCACCCCAGCTTTCACAGCAGCACCCTCTCTTGGGCATGTGCTTAAGGAATACAAACTAATTTCAATCTCTGCCTACATCAGATATGACCAGGATGGTACCTTTGTACTGTGAAGTGTGCATCAATAGGGCACGCCCAGCTCAAACAGAGATGCTTTTCGATTGTCCGCTCTCTTAGAATAAGCCACACCTCAGCTCCTCACCCAACCTTCCTGTGTCCACCAGCCTTTCTCAACTGAAAGCTCCAACCTGCATGAATCTATTGCACAGGAGATGTTCCTCAGACAGTAACCTTGTGGTCCCCCTCCTGAGTAAACCACATCGCAGGGAAGGCTGTGCACCACCGCCCACTCCCCTACACACACAAAGACATACAGGTGATGAAGGGTGATATGAAGAGTCCTCGGCATGTCCACTGGAGGCCTCAGAGCTTAGAGATGGCCACGTGAGCCTGGGCCCTCTGCCCAGCCCTCTCCCACCTTGATGGGCAATAGAAAAACGCAAGGGCATTTTGTTTTCTGAGAAGATGCTGTATTTAACGCTTTCCCTCCCCGCACCCTACACATTTCCCTACTGAGTAGGGGCCACGCCAGGCCCCCTCCATTAAGGCAGACGGTGTAGAGGTAACAAACACAGAATGCAAGGCACTGGCTGGGGCAGAGGGGGTGGCAGGCCGGGGAGGGGAGGCTGGGCAGACACCTGTCCTCAGGAGGAGTGAAGCAGGAGGACCATCTGGGTGGACTCAGGCCTTGCTGGGCAACGCCCAGGGATAAAAGTAGCCCCAGAAAGAAACCTGGCAGCCCAGGCAGCCGCAGCTCTCATCTACTCCCTACAGTCCTTCCCGGAAGGCACGGTGTGTAAGCCAGGACCATAAAAGGCCATAGCCTGAGGGCAGATCGAGCATCCACAAGCCACAATCTATTAACCGAAAAGTCCGTGTCCTTCCTGATTTTTCAGGCGGGAGGCAGGGGTTCTTGTCAACCTCCAGAAGGTTCTTGCGGGGCTCCATTCTCCTGTAGGCCAAATTCATGCTCTGGGTGACCGTGGGGCCCACCAGGCAGACCCTGCAGTTCCACACACCGAGACCTGGACTCCATCACGACACTGAGTCTGGGCCCAGTGGACTGGCCTCCCGGGCCCCGCCGCATCTGCTCCAGGCCCTTCCTCACAGACGCTGGGGTTTGCAAGGCCATGTCCAGGGCACCGGTGGTGAGTTAGAGCAGCGCAGAAGGCAGCAGCAGTAGAAACATCCCCAGTCTAGAGGCGCCTGGGATCATTAGTGCAAGAGAAGTGTGCGATGCGATCTAGGTGACAGAAAGGGTGCCCCAGGCCCCAGAGGCCGAGGGCTGTGCTCCCTGAAACAGCTTCACTTTTCAGTCCTGCTCCCGCTCTGTGGACAGAACAACATCCTCGCCTCACCTCCCCAGACCTCCCACCCTGGGGCCCATTCCCCAGTTCAGAAGGTCTTTCTCCTCTTCCTCCCTGCAGAGCGGCAGGAGGGGACTGGGCTGTGAGGACTCAGGCTTCCCGCTTCCCTTCTCATCCCTCCCCCTGGACCTCACCCCTCCCCTCATCCCCTCCCGGCTCTGCTTCATGTGGTCCCCAAGGCCTGGCTCACAGGTGGCTGGGACAGAAGGGGGCTTCTCGCCCCTGCCATCCCCCCACTCTCCCTCGCCTGTGATGCTCGTACATCCTGCACCGGGGAGCCAGGAGCCCACCACCCCCGTTGGTTCCCTGGCCCCCAACCCCCTGAGGCACTGGGAGGAGTTGGTCCGCTCTGTGCTTCCAGTCAGTCTGGAGTCAGTGCGGCTGGAGGGTGAGGTTAATGCCCTGATCAGCGGCCAGCTGTCGGTCGGCTACCCAGAAGGTGTGTGTGTCCCAGAGGCAAGGACCTGCAGGGCAGCTGCGAACGGCTCCACCTGGGGCCAGCTCCCCAGTTGCCTGGTTCAGGGCCCAGGGACGCACCCATGGGTCTGAGGTATGCAGGGAGGGAGTGCCCTTCCTATAAATGCACAACTCCGCCCCCCTCACAGTCTATGCTGGGTCTGGACATGTGTGGTTTTGGTTTTCTGTTAAAAAAAAGAGTAAAACTCCAATAAAATCCATCTAATAGAAGAGCTTCCAGTCCATGAAGAAGCCCTGAGTGGGCACTGGAAGGCACCTCCCGCTCATTGTGGTGTGGCCAGGCTGGGCTCACCCCCTCGGCCTGGTCCTGCTGCCCTTCCTGAGAACTCTGCCATCTCTGTCTCATCTCCTGGCCCCGGAGGCCCAGAGGTGGAGGACAGCTGTCAGGGCAGGGCGTACGGACTCGGAGGCTGCTGGGGCCCACCACGGCCTCTGCTTCCCTCCCTTCCCGCTCTGGCAGCAAGCAGGCACTGGCCAGGCCACCGCGGTCCAGGTGCCGGAAGCCATTGGTCCAGCAGGCAACCCCCACGCCGGGGTTACGGCATCTTCATCTGGCGACGGTTCCACATGCCCCGCTTGGAATGGAAGTGATGGAAGAAATTTCGGAGGGAGAGACGCTCCACTTCCAGGCCGGCTTGGAGGATCCTGGGTGGGAGGATGGCGGGATGAGCCACAGAAGCACCAAGGGCAGTGGGGAGAGGGCCAGCCCACCTGCCATGGCCCCACCAGGCCCTGGCTGCTTCCCTTGGGGCAGGGATGGGGCAGAGAGCCAAACGGCCTGGGCCGTGTCTCAGAGCCTCTCTCCCTAGAAAGGATAAATGGATATAGTGGTGGATGCGGTAAGGACCAGTGAAGGGCACAAGTGCTCAGCACACCTAGAGGTCGGCCAGCAGGGGTCCCTCCACCCTGTCTGATGGAGGGAGGGGGAGTCGGGAAGCAGACCTTGTCCCAGCTCCCACCTCCTTCCCCTTCCCACACTCATAGCCTGTTGGGAGGCCTGTGCTCCCGGCAGGTGGCAATAACTGGAATTTGGAGCAATTTCTTACTCCCTGGGCCTCAGAGGCGGCAGAACTGTGGAGGTCTGCCACCCCCAGGGGTGGAGGTAACGCCAGGCTTCTCTCCGCTTTGGGGTCTGGCCGTGGAGCTTTATGGGAGCTGTGTTATCTAACACAAGCTCCCTCACTGGCCCTCGTTTGCACCTTAAATTCTCTTAGTATTGTCACCTTCCTTCCTGCCTGCCTGCCTGCCCGCCCTCTAGGGAAAAATCAAACAGATCTGATTTTCAAGTTTTCAGATCGGGTTTTCAAGACAGTCACAGCTGAGAGGTTTGGGGCAAGTCGTTAACTTCTCCTTGAGGCTTACTTTTCTCATCTGGAAAACGGAGATGACCACACGTCCCTCCCAGAGTCTGGGGAGTGGAGGATGTCCACTAAGAAGGGGGTGGAGGATTCCATCACCTGCCCAGTCAGGTGCCTAGTGACTAGGCGGTGAGGAGGTGTCCGGTCTCTCAGGGAGAAAAGTGTCTCTTCCTCGTCAGGGTCCCCTCCCCCCAGGGCCCCTGACCTTGCCCCGTCTACCTCCTCTGGACGCTGCTTCAGCAATCATCCTTTCTCTCCTGGACTCTCCTCCTCTCTCTCCTTCACCCTCGCCCCTAAAGCTCAGATCTCAAGGTGTCATCCACTCTCCCCCTCCTCCCCTTGGTGGCGAATTTCCTGAGGAATTTTGAGGCAGAATCTCAGACTAGGCCTCCCGGTTGCTCACCACCCACACACATGCTCTGAAACGCCCTCTCCCTGAGTCCCACCAGCCTGTCCTCCCCCCCAACACTCCCTTCTCCCGGGGCTCCAGGGACCCAGAGCCTCCTGGATACTCGATGCGTCCAACGGTCCACACTGGCTCTTATGCTGACCCTGTGTTGACTCTCTTCAACTCCCTAAAACTCCAGCCTCCTCCCCAGCTGTGTTCTCCCAGGTGGGCAAGGGGGTGCCCGGTGGACAACATTACCATTCACACCCTTGCAGCTCAGAGTCTGTGCCCTTCCCTAACCATCTGCCAAGCACCCTCCACGCCCGCCCTGCCACACAGGCAGAGGCAGGATCCCCTCCAATAGCTCAGTCTCAGTGAGGAAAGGAATCCAAGGGGGCTGGACCTGGGGGCCTCTAGCCCCGCCCCTGCCCCAGGCTCCTCGCCAGGCCCCTCCCCAGTCACCTGTCCAGCAGCTCCCAGTCCTCTCCACCCCAGCGGTCTCGGAACTCCTTGGTGTTCATGCCACCAATCCTGTCCAGGTCTGACTTGTAGATGCCTAGCAGCCCAAATCCGTTCACCTCCCAGTAGCCTGCAAACAGACAAGCCCCAGGGGAGCTGAACCCGGGCCAGGAGGTGGACCGAGGGGGCTCCAGGGTTGCACCCCTAGAGCCTTTTCTGGGAGGCTGAAGACTCTCATCTGAATGAGCCCTTTTCCTGTTTGTGGGGAAAGCCCTCTGAGCTAAGTTTCTGGGTCCAGAGAAGGCAGCAGTCCCCCAGGGAGGGACCAAGGGCTGCTGACAGGCTCCCAGGAGGCTCTGCCAACAGCAGCCCCCAAGGGTGCAGCCATGCCTGGCTCCCTCTCCATGCAGGAAACCCCTCATCTCTGCATCCTGAGCGGGCACACAGTCTGGCACATAGTAAGTGCTTGGTAAATGTCTAACGAACAAATGAAGGGGAAAACACAGGAAGTGTTCAGCCTTGCTGCTGCTGCTGCCGCTGCCGCTGCCGTCAGCTCAGCCCTGGGCCACTTCGTGGTCTGCCCAGTGAGCAGGGCTGCCAGGTGAGTGGAGATGGGGAAGGGGAAGGGATGGAGAGGGGCTGCTGCCATCGTAGACAGGACTGTCTCCAGCTCCAGGTTAAGCACCAAGGCACAGAGGTCTTTCCTACCCTCCCGAGCCCAGGGCAGGCTCACCCTCGGGCCACTGGGGGGTGGCCCCGCAATGCAGCCTCATGACCATGGGGGCGAAAGCCATCTTGCCCTCCACGCAGTGCTTCCGGATGGTGTCGATGATGCCAGCTGGGAAGTGGATGTGGAGGTCGCAGAGGAAGATGATGCTGTGCGGGTCCTGGGGACAGATGGGGACATCAGCAGTCCCCCTAGACCAGGGCAAGGAGCCCAGGACACTCTAGGACCATCCTCTGGCTCTCTCCCATTTCAGTGACTGACAAGCTTGCCTGAAACAAAGTGCTGGACGGATTCCCACGGCCCTGGGCGTTGGGGCACAATTCTCGTGATCAGAGAGGGAACCCTGACTCTCTTTGTGGATGCTGGGGACTCCGGACAAACGCTCCCACCCTGGTCCTGGCCCTGCAGAGTAGCAGAGAGGACCGTGTGTCTTGCGCCTTCCTCCCCGAGGAGCTGGCCATCTGAGGGTCTCTTCACCAGCCTTTGTCGTCACCCAGGCCCCTCTCAGGCTGCTTACCTTTACCAAATCCACACCAGCCTGGAGTCCAGCCGAGCGTTCGAAATTCCCCCTTAGCTTCATGTACTGGTAGCTGCAGGGAGAGCAAAAGAGAGGTTGAGCCTCAGGACTCAGCTGTGATGGTCCAGGAGGAAGCTGGCAGGCACCACAGAGGTGATGCAGGCTCCTGGGATGGGACTCTGGGTGGGTGAATCCTCTGGGAAAAGCTAGACTGGGAATCAGGGCACTGATAGCACTTCAGGAAGAGGTTGCTCAGGCTGCATCCCGCCGGGAACACCCTCACCTCCGCAGCTTGGACTGTTTCAGGGCCGTCTCGACGTCCATGTCTTCGCTGCTATAGTCGGTGATGATGATATTGAAATGCGGGTCGCTGGTGACCTGGGACAGGATCTCCATGTCTCTGATGAATTGCTGCACCCAGCGTGCCTGGTT
Source organism: Redunca redunca (assembly GCA_006410935.1). Lineage (NCBI taxonomy): Eukaryota > Metazoa > Chordata > Mammalia > Artiodactyla > Bovidae > Redunca > Redunca redunca. The sequence continues at coordinate 453,688 of SJYQ01005708.1, read as the reverse complement.
CTTCACTGCCCAGCGGGGTGGGGAGAAAGAAGCGGAGTAATGCAAAGGAGTGCCTCTTTACTCCCAGGTCCTGCATGGTCAGGAGTCCCATTGGACCTTTGCTTAGGGCAATGCGGCTACGAGAAAGGTTAGCAGGGCAGTGGGGGTCGGAGGGCAGCGGGAAAGCTCCTGGTATGGGAGCCTCTCCACCCCCTCCCTGCACAGCCTCCCAGGCAGGGCCCCGAGGAAAGCCTGGAGCTGGAGCTTGTCATCTGCTCTCATAGTAACTCTCCTGGGCTCTGACAGTCCAACCCACCAGCTGTCCATCCCATGATCACCCTGTACTTCCTGTCTGACCCCCTCTAACCCGTTCTACTCCTGTGACCGGCTCCCCTCTCCCTCTCTCATTATGAAAACCAGCCAGCCCACTCCCCAAGCCCCTCCCTGTCTCACTGCTCCAGGCCAGCAGCCCTGGCCCATTGTTCATTCCCAACCCTGCATGCAGGTTCCACAAGAAGAGCTGCTGGTCACCCGTCCTCAGCTCCCGCCCTGATGGCCCAGGTCACCTGAGACTAGTTACTTCGCTCCCGTGAGCCCCAGTTTCCCACGGTGGTCTTTCCCCCAGGTTCTGTGAGATCACGTCAGGGAGCAGAGACCAGGTGCTCACTATCTCACGAAGCCTCTGCTCGGCTGAGGACACCTAGGCAGTGGGAGGCTCACCCGGCACGATGAAGTGGACCACGGCGCGGTGGTTCCAGGAGAAGCCCTGGGGCCAGCACAGCTTGGGCTCCGGGGCCCGGGCACCTGGGACGTGCCTCTGGAAGTCATGTGGGCTCCACACCAGGCCCTGCAGGTTCAGGGCCTCGGCCTCCTTCCCGCCCTGCCAGCCGCGCGTGGACACGAACTCCGAGAGCCGCACCAGGCGCTGGCCTTGCTCTAGCAGCTCGAGCTCCAGGAGGTAGCGGCCCCCACGGAGGTGGTCCTGCCGCTTCTCTACATTCACAATGCGCTGAAGCTGGTACCTCCTGGAAGAAAGGGTGGGAGTCTTCTGTCGCTCCACCCCATGCATCAGGAGACCCCAGGCTTTGCCCAGCTTTGCAGCTGGTTAACATGCTCACACAATGCTTACCCGCTCCAGTGAGCACTGCCATCATCTTTAAAAAACGGATCCATAGAGATGGATGAGCTAGTCTCTTAGAGCTCTAAGACCCTAACTATTCAGCATGTAAGGTGGAGGCATGAGTCATAGTGAAGAGATTCCTTCAGAAACTAACCCTCATTACTACACAGCTCTGCTCAGTCAACAGCACGAAAGACACAACGGGGACTTCCCCAGCGGTCCGGTGGTTAAGAATCCGCCTGCCCATGCCGGGGACGTAAGTTCAATCCCTAGTCCTGAAAGATCTCACACACTGCAGAGCAACTAAGCCCGTGTACCACAGCTCTTGAGCCCGTGTGCCACAGCGACTGAGTCTAGGCCACACCTAGAGAGCAACAAAGACCCGGCACAGCCAAAAAATAAATGAATTTCTAAACACACACATGGCTAATGAAAGAATAATTTTAAAAGAAAAGACACGACAGACGACTGGAAATGCTGACTGGTTGGCCTGACGTCACTAGTCACGAGGGAAATGAAATAAAAACCACAGTGCAATACCACTCCACATCCACTAACGTGGCTATTTTAAAAAAAAGGAAAATTAGAATTGATGAGATTATGGAGAAACTGGAGACTTTATACACCGCTGATGGGAACATAAAATAGTACAGATGATTTGCAAAAGAGTTGGCAGCTCCTCAAAATGTTAAACCTAGAGTTACTCTATGACCCAGCCTTTCAATCCCAAGGAATTTACCCAGGAGAACTAAAAATAGGGTCACGCAAATACCCTGTACATGAATGTCCATAGCAGCATCATTCATAAGAGCAAAAGGTGGAGACAACCCAAATGTCCATCAGCTGATGAATAAACAGACATGTAGTCTGCCCAGACAGTGGAATATGACACAGCTGTACAAAAAAATGAAGCACTGATACACTCTACAATGTGCACGCACCTTGGAAGCATCTGCTAAGCGGAAGATGCCAGACACATGTGAAATGTCTGGCATAGGTAAATCTACAGAGACCAAGCAGAGCAGTGGTTGCCAGAGCCTGGGAGGAAGGAGATAAACTGCTAACCGGATTTCTTTTAAAAGTGAGGAAAGCATTCTAGAATCAGATAGGGGTGGTGGCTGCACACCATTCTAAATATACTTGAAAACTACTCAACTGTACACTCCTAAATGGTGAATTAAATGATATATTCCTTTAATCTCAATTAGAAAAATATCAGTGGGTTGAAAACAAACGAATGAATGAAAAAAAACAAGCACTCAGTCGTGCCTTCTGCCGCTGCCCTTCCAGCCCACATCTGGGGTCTCAGGGTGTCTTTTTAGTGCCAGTTTTGCTAGTTCCACCTCTTTACCGGCTCCTTGCACGAGCACCTTCCCAGAGCTCAGCCCGTGCCCAGGGCCAGGCCCTGAGGGTTTCAGGCCTTGCCCGATGGTGGGACCAAGACCTGAAGGCACGCATCCTCCCAGGCGCCCCTCCCCGCCCAGCCCGAGAGCCCTTTACCTTACCCCCGGATCCTCTGGTTGAGCTTCTTCAGGAAGACACGCGTGACCTCGAGCGCCTCCTGCTCTGGAAGCAGCAGGTTGCCCGACGTGTTACAGCTCAGGTCGATCCAGTCCGTCCGCAGCGCTTGGAAGTCCAGGTCGTGGGCGCTGAAGGTCTGCTCCCAGTTCACCACCGGGTCGAACATGGACAGGTACTCCAACACCTCGCTCACATCCTCCTCGTCCTCTCCCTCATCCTCCCCCTCAGCCTCACCCTCTGTTTGTCCTTCTTGGCCGGCTACTGCCACCACCACATCCTGCTCCTTGGGCCGGCCCCTCCTGGGGTCTGGAGGCTCCATCCTATCGCCTCTTCTCTGCTCTGCGATGTACGACTCGACCTGGTTCAGCCACTGGGACCGCCCAAGCATCTTCCCGGGACTGGCACCAGGGGGCCTGGGCCTCCTCGCTGGTGGCAAGCGCCCGGCCAGGGGCCCTGGGGGCCACTTGTCAGGATGCTGTGGAGCCTGGTGGGGCTCGAGGCTGGGCTTCCTCGCCTCCTTGTCTGCTGGCTGGGCAGGGGCAGTGCTGGGCCTCACGGGGAGGGAGGCTGTGGAGTTCTCCCAGGGAGGGTGTGCTGCCAGGCCCTGCTGGGCCTGAGCCAGGAGTCTCCGCAGGTTTCGGAGGTGGCGGTCAGGGGCGTCCTGCCCGGGGGCTGTGGGGGGGCCTGACTTCCCCACTGGCATCCTGGCATTCTGGCCATCAGGGGCAGGGGTGTCCTCTGCCGCTTCTCCATACTGGGATTCTTCTAGAAGGCCGTCCTCGAAACCTGCTGTTAAAACCATCCCTCACATGGGCTTTTCAACCTTTCCCCAACAAGACCCAGAAGACAGCTGAGGACCAGGGAGGTGAAATGGGCAGAGGTCCCTGGCAAGACCCAGGGTGAGTTATTCAGCCTCAACTAACCCAGTGTCTCCATCAGCATAAAGCGTTGTTGTCAAGGGTGGTGACATGAGGGACAGAAAGTGCTAGCAGGGGCCCAGCGGAGGGCTGGGGTCAGGCTCCAGCCCCACAAAGTGAGAGGCCATGGGAGGACAGTGCTTCTGTAGGGCAGTTTCCTAAGTGCAGGGCAGGCAAGGCCCTCGGGCCTTTAGGGTGTGTCCGCCAGGGCCCTGAATCTCCTCCTCTGGACCACCCCACTTTCAAAACGTCCCAAATTGGGTCCTAGAAATTAAGGGGGCGAAGGGCTGCTCCCCATCTCTTAGGCCTGGGGGAAGGGGATGCAGGGTTTGCATTCTAAGCTCCTGGGGGCGGTTCTGGCCCAGGCTGGACTGTCATCCTCCAGCCTGGCCCGGAGGCTCGGCCATCACTCTACCTGGCTGCTCTGGGCCCTGCTTTTGAGGCTGGTCAATCTTGATGTAGTCTTGAAAGCTGAGCCTGCAGTGGGGAGGAGGGGCGCTCTGAGGTCACAGCTGGCCGGGGGTACAGGGGAGAGGGGTATGAGTGTGTGCATGTGTGTACATACATGTGTGTGTGCGTGCGTGCATGCATGTGCGAAGCGCCCAGGAAAAGCCAAGGCCCCCAGTGGAGTGCCCTCGCAGCCCCCTTGGTCCAGGGAGCTCTCCTGGCTCCCTCCACTCAGTGCCTCACCTGTCTTGGTAGTAGGCATTTTCCTGGTAGAAGCACTTATTCTGGGTCTCCATGTGGCTCAGGCGGGTGTAGTCATTAGGGTAAACAAAGGACAGGTGAACCTGGCGGGGGGAGGAGGAAGGCATTGGGCTGCTGTGGACCAAGCATCTGGATTCCAGCCACTCTTTACACCCCCACCTGGGACCTGGGTGGCACGTGCCCCCGAGCCGGGCTCCCCAGTGCCCACTTCCCATCTCCTGCCCCAGCTCATCCAGCTGCAGCCGAGACCACCCACCTCTCCTCCTGCGGCCTTTCTGGCTGACTGCACCCCAGGACCAACCCCCGCTACTCCCTACACTGCTTTTTGCCCCCCTTCAAACACAGCTCTAGGCCACAGCCACCAAAACCCTCTCAACCCTGCCTCACAGCTGCCCCTGGCCCTCTGTCCTGCCTCCAGTCTCCCCCGCCATCATCTCTGGGCCCAGGAGCCCAGCATCACCCCGCCTCTCGGCCTCCACACACACTCTGGGTTCTCTAAAGCTGAGCCCCTCCACAGCTCACCTCCCCAGCGCCTCGTCTATAGTTTAATAAATACCACTGCCTTCAGGTGGAGGGTAGGAGGCCTTGGCCAGGCCACACACTGCACAGTGCCAGGCTCCGCAGGGCTGTCCGCCCAGGATGGGCACCCATGGAATACCAGCGGTGTGGCGTGGGAAGGCCAGGCACAGTGGAGTGCCAGTTCTCCGGGCCCAGGGCCTCTGGGGTGTGGCATGGGGAGGAAGGGGTCAGCCTCAGCCAGCCCGTCCCATTCCAGCCCCTGTCGCCCAGGCGAGACTTACAAATCGGAGTCCCTGGTAGCGCTGCAGAGGGAGCCCATCCACCAGGTAGCTGGGCTTGTAGGGGCAGTCAGGCAGGACATGTCGGAGCTGAGCCTTGGGGATCAGAGGCACTGGGGGTGGAAGGAGGTGGCTGAGGGCTGCGGGCTGCAGCCTGGAGCCTGCACGTGTACGTCTTTGCTTGTGAGAGAGTCCACATCCGGTGGTTGAGGCTGCTAAACCAAGCTGGCCCCCCCTCGAGGGTGGGGGTGGCATTCACAGGGCAACATGGAGACAAGGAGCTTGGAAACAGTCCCCGGCTCAAGGCACAGTAGAGCGCTGGGATCACTGTACACGGCCAGTCTCAAAACAGGTTTCGAAACTTCCAAGAGGCCACAAAGCCTCACCCGAGTGCAGTGTCAGTAACTGAATTTCCTTCCACTTGTCATGGAGGGGCGTGGGGGNTGGGGGGAAGGGGACACGTCATCTTTTAATTTTTATTTTCTAGCATTTATTTGGCTGCTCTGGGTCTTAGCTGCAGCATGTGAACTATTTAGTTGTGGCGTGTGAGATCTAGTTCCCCGACCAGGGATGAAACCTGGGCCCCCTGCACTGGGAGCGAGGAGTCTTAGCCGCTGGACCCTCAGGGAAGTCCACGTCAACTTTTAAGATCTCAATGCCCCTGACAGTTTAAGGCCCCAACGCCTTAGTGGGGACACACTTCTCTCACTGGACAAGAGCTAGAATCCGGTGAGAAGCTGGTACCTGCGATTGCAGAGGCCTGTCTGGATCCTGGCTCTATTTCTTGTCCTGACACGTTTGCTCTGCAATGGTCGGTACGACTGTGAAGCGGTCCGTCTGTATTTCTGCACTGTTCTGTACATGTGTTCTATTTCACACACGTGAAAGCAAAAAGCCTCTGGTGTGGGGACACTGTGCAGGATAGAAGCCTCCCGAGTCTCCTCCCTGACACCATGGGCCTGGCAGTACATCCCCAAGCCAGAGGTCAAGTGCGCGGCGAGGTCTTACCTCTGTAGAGAGTGTCCCGAGGGTCGGGCCGCAGCATGTCGGCAGGCGGTTGTTCGTCAGTGGGAAGGGGGTCTGGGGAGCGCACGTGGCTGGCTGCTGTCTGCGGGATGTGGTCCACCTCGTCCATCCTCAGGAGGGTCTCATCTGGGCCAAGGGAGGAAAGAGCAGGACAGCTGTGACTCCCAGAGAAGCCAGCCCAGAAGCCAGGCCCCTGCCTTCTCAAGGGGCTAGGAAGGCGCCAGGTCCAGGCTCCAGCACCAGCCGCCCCACAACCTGGTACAGTATGTGTGTGTGTGTTTAGTTGTTCAGTTGTGTCTGACGCTACAATCCTTTGGACTGTAGCCCTCCAGGCTCCTCGGTCTATGGGATTCTCCAGGCAAGACTACTGGAGTGGGTTGCCATTTCCTCTGCCAGGGAATCTTCCCGACCCAGGGGTTGAACCTACATCCCCTGTGTTTCCTGCATTGCACGTGTATTCTTTACCTGCTGGAGCCATCAGGGAAGCCTGGTACTGTATAGGATGTGCCCAATCCCTGTCCCCCCAAAGCCGTGCCCCCAAAACTTGTGGTTTCAGCTGTTTCTCTCCCCTGGACCCCCTCCACCAGTCCCATGGCTGGCACAAACCACAGTTTTGTGTGAACTGGAAAAAGCCACATCTTGCTCAAAATGTTTTACTGCCATCTGCTAGAAATCTGTCCTTAGAAGTATGTTCAGTTTAACAAATACGTGAAAAGCACTTCCTACATAATAAGCCAGCTACTGTTCCGAGTGTCTTACAAACATCAACCCTTTTAATCCTCGTCACCACGGTGACTTAAGTACAGCATGATTCCTACTTTACAGACAAGGAACTCGGGCAAATGGAAGCAAAGTCTTGTGCCTGAGATCACACAGCTGACAGGCTGGCAAAGCTGAGTGTGAATGCAGCGTGTCTGCCTCAGGTTCCCCAGCAGGCCTAAGGCCAGGTGAGCAGGGTACCCTGAGGCTCAGCACCTCCCTGTGGCCTCTGGGGGTGTTTGCTCTCTACCTGAGGGTTCAATTGCCTTGGCCCACAGAGTTTTCCTTCTATGCTAGAGGCTGGCAACGTCTGGCCCATCTTATAGGTTTTCTACCTGAACTTGCTGCAGGCTTCTTTATTCTTGGTTCACACTGATTCCAACTCTCCCTTCTTCTGGCCCTCTGGCTCTGACCCTGTGGCCTCTTTCTTGGTCGCTAGCAGCCTCCCCTCACCCACCTTATCTCTTCCCCATGACCACCCTCTTCTGTGAGTCAAACGTGCCATTTCTTACTCCCTCCTGCCCTCCACACACACTGCCCACCATCTCCTGGGCTCCTCCAGACCTGCCTTTCCTTCTTGCTAGGGCCTCTGCTGCGCCCACTCCTCCTACACCTGGGCCCACGCGGGCTACACCCGCCAGTGGAGACTGCTCTGTGGGGCCTCCAGACAGAAAATCACAAGCCATGATGAGTGTGATTGGAAAGTCCACGGGCTGCAGCCGGAAAGCACGTCAGCACGCTCTCTCTCCCCTGGCCACGGCTGTGCAAGAACCATGGCGGCTCACCTGCAAATTAGGGGCCTGGCTGCCCTCTGAAGTTTTTTTCACCTGGACTGAGGCTCACAGTTTCTGGAGTGCCTTGGAATCATGCAGACAATGCTGTGTGGGGGTGGATGGGCACTGTTCTGGGGCAAGGACTCCGAGAGCATGCAGAGTCCTCCCAGGTCACTGACCCCCGAGGGCTCAGGACCTCTGACCATGGTGCTCCTTTGGCCTCTGCTCCTCGTCCCACACCCTTCACATTTGTGTTCTGGCCTCTGCATGCCAGGCCCCCCAGCAGGCAGAGCCCAGCAGGCTGGCCCACCTGGCCTCGTCCCCAGGCTGGGCAGGACACTCACTTGTGAAGAGGGACAGGGAAGCAGAGTCGATGATGCTGAACTTGGCCCCAGGGTCATTCCGCCGCCACTGGAAGAGGGGAGGGTGGATGTGAAGGGTCGGAGGTAGCTGACTGGGAACAAGGTTCGAGGAAGCAGGCAGAGGGGCGGCCAGGTGGGTGCCGAGGGGACAGCGAGCACTCACTGCAACTTCCACATGGTCGGTGCCCTGGTCATTCTGCTTGTGCAGCACCTCGAAGTAGTACCGGCGGGCAGCTGCCAGGCTGGCGGGAGAGGGGCACAGGGGCTGCCTTCCAGCACCACACAGGCCTGGTCCCTCCCTCCTTGCCCCGGTCCCTCCCTCCTCGCCCCAATCCCTCAGGCCTGCCGCTGAGGATCTGGCTCAGTCTCCATCACCACCTACTGACGGGGCAGCCTCAGTGTTCCCTCCCGTGAGATGGGATAATGACAGCGCAAACCTCCCAGAACACTCAGGGAGACACGTGAAATAACAGTGCTAATCCTGAGCTGTTCCTATGTGTAAGCACCAAGTGCGTGTGAGTGTGTGTGCACACTTAATTGTGTCTGACTCTACAACCCTATAGACTGTAGCCCGCCAGGCTCCTCTGTCCACGGGATTTTCCAGGCAAGAATACTGGAGCAGGTTGCCATTTCCTACTTCAAGGGATCTTCCCAACCCAGGGATCGAACCTGAGTCTTCTGTGCTTTGGTAGGTGGACTCTTCATCACTGAGCCACCTGGGGAGCCCAGGCTAAGTGCTTTATACATTTGAACTCACTTAACCCCTATTTGTAGATAAGAATGCTGAGGTGCAGACTTAACCCCTATTTGTAGATAAGAATGCTGAGGTGCAGAGGGTTTGGACCCAGGCAGTTGGGTCTCAGCCCCGGTTCTCAGTTGCTCCCCTGAGCCACATGGGCAGTGGCAACCACAGGGGCTGGCACGGCCAGTGCTTTGTGCGAGCTGGCCTGTTTCAACACCAACACCAGTACCGGCACCATCAAGCCCAGATATGTTCTTGTGGATGGGTGAGTGGGTGGCTGTGGGTGTGTGTGCACGCATGTGTGCGTGTGTACCACCAGGTGCCGCTCTGAGGCTGGGCTAGTTTCCACCCCAGCCAAGCCAAGTGTTCTTGCCGTGTGTGTGTGTGTGTGTGTGTGTGTGTGTGTGTGTGTGTGTGTGAATGCATATGTGTGTGCAGACCACCAGGTGGCGCTCTGAGGCTGGGTTAGTTCCCGCCCCAGCCACTATGGGCCTTCCCTCTAGCCTGCCCAGGGGTCTCCGCCATCCAGAATTTTGTGCAGCACAGAAAGCGCAGCGGGACTCTGGGCTGCACAGCTGTAGATCTCTCCAGAGATGGAGAAAACGGGCAGAGAGAAAGGAGACCCGTTCTGTTTCCCAGCCCTGAGTGCCACCCAATATCTGTGTGACTCTCATTAAGTCACAGCCCTTTCTGGACCCCAGGTCTTCATCTGTAAAGTGAAGAAAGATGGTCCAGAAGGTCTCTGTCATTCTCCTGAAATGCAAGGGGCCCTGGCTTGCTGGACCTCGGTGATGGGGGGTTGGGTGGCAGAGGGTTCCGCCTGGGGCCCAGCTCCCAGCCTGCCTCCATTCAGGAAGGAGGTTGGGGGATCTGCTGCTCATCATGACCCATACTCACCTGACCGGCTTCGAAATCTGACTCCGGAATTTTGCGAACTCTCCAGGGGCAGTCCACTCTTTTCCGGTCTGGAGGTGTGGGGAGAGGGGGAGGGTGGGAGTGATGAGTGAGGAGACAGGGAGAAAGGAGGGAGGTGGGAGGAGAGGGGAGGGGAGATGCTGAGGAATGGGAGGGGGCTCGGGACCACTTGAGAAGCAACTCTTTCCTCGAAGTGCTCCCCACAATACAAACTGAGAAGCCACATGAATCCCGGCACCAGGACCAGGATGGGTGTGGCCTAGACCTGAGTCTTCTCCAGGTCTGATCTCTCCCACGTCTTGTCCATCCCTCTGTAAGTGTCCTGATGGAGGCGTGTGACCTGGCTCCTGGGGGGATGGGAGGGCCTGTGGGGCTGAGCAGACCCTACCTTGCCCACGCTGGCCAGCAGCTGCAGGCCGGAGACCTGGTCGTCCCGGCTCAGCCAGAATTCTGCGTTGTCGTCGGCAGCGATGGCAAACTGGATCTCCCCTGGGCATGGGGGGTGGTTTCCCAGGTGAGGGCAGGATGAGACTTCCCCGAGGGGGCACTCATGTCTCAGAGACTAAATTCTCTGTGGGGCCTTGTGCCAGCCTGCCCGCTTTGTAAAGCAGGGGTTTCTACACCAGGGAGACTCCATGGATAGGGGGACACTTACAGAGAGGGGTAAGCTAGTTTCAGACCCTGCAAATCAGGGTGTGAAGTGGCCACCTGGGGGCATGCATGAGGCCTCACCTCATCCAAACCCTGCTCCCCTGAAAGTGGGCTAATGGTCCAGCCAGCCCAGGGCAGGCGACATGTCTAGGCACCCCGAGAACTCAGACAGGAAGGGGAAAGGCAGGATGTGGGGCTGGCCTCACCGTCCATGAAGGGGTGCAGGTAGCCAAAGATGCGGAGGCCGTAGTTGGTCCACTTGGGAGACACGGCCAGCTTCCTTAGGGTTGTGCGGATCTGTGCCAGGAAAGTGGGGGATCATTACCCAGGGAGGGAAGAGGAAAGTGAAGTGATGGGTCTGCTCAGGGCTTGTGGGACAATGGGAGGGAGGCAGGTAGAACCGGGTACAAGCTCCCACGTGCTTCTTTATTCAGACCTTGAACAGTACACAACCTCGCAACTGGATGTGGTGGCCCCTGGGGAACCATATTGTGAGCCATGAGGAAGGTAGGGAAATGGACAGGATCTCTCAGGAGGGAACAGGGAGATAGTGTGGGCAGATGAAGGGCGTCCATGGGATAAAGAAAAAGAGGTGAACCAGAAAAAGCAAGGGAAGAGGAGGAAGGCAGAAGTTGAGGTGGGGAGAGGAGTGGTGAGAGCCAGGAGCGGGGCGGGAGGGGGCAGGAGGCACTCACGTGGGGGTAGAGGGGGAAGTGGAGGTTCCTCCGCAGCTGCTGGACGGAGCTGCCACACCAGTCCTCAAACACGTGCAGGTTGACACGGCCACGGAACTGCAGGGATGGGGAGGAGTGAGTGTGAGACAGAGGCCTGGCCTGCCCAGCCCAGCTCGCCTCACTGTTCAAGGTCACGGTCCACATTGGCCCCTTTCCCATCCTTGGCCCCATGGCTGCACGGCCTGGCCCTGAGGGCCTGGTCTGTTTTTCTGGCCTCACACGTGTTCACACGCAGATGCACACATGCATGTACATGCACACACGAACACATACACTCCTGGCTCTTCCCACATGGGAAGGGGGCTGGTCCGCACTCCCAGGCGAGGGGAGGGGGGATGGTGGTGGTTACAGGCAGGACAGAGTGGCAGAAGGGAGGTCCCAGGCTGGGTTTCAGCCAGTTTGGCCCCCTTCCCTTCGGTCTAGTGGAGAAGGGCATGGCAACCCACTCCAGTATTCTTGCCTGGAGAATCCCACAGAGGAGCTGGGTGGAGTCGGACACGACTGAAGCGACTTAGCACACACGCACGACTTCAGTCTCGAAAGAGGAAAGCCGAGTGGCTGTCTGGCCTGGGTGAAACCTCACCCCCTCCCTGGTCTTTGAGCTACACCCTCAGCTGGCAGAGGGTCCTGAGGCTGGCTCTCCCGAGAGTCAGAGCCTCTCATGGACCACTGCTCAGGTGCCTGGGGCTCAGGGGCAGCCACGGGAAAGTAAGAGCGAACAGGGCCCCTCCCCTCCTAGGCTGGGGGCCGGTGGGCACAGGACTGAGCTGGGAAGCACAGGGACCCCCTGGGGGAGAGGGGATGGGCAGGAAGCCAGGACTCCAGTGGGTGGAAGGGTGGGGAGTGGGGGAGGGGAGGGAGGGGGAACCTGTCCCGAATCATCTGAACACAGTGCTTCAGGTGACCCCATCTTACTCTCCCCTCTCCCCACGCCCCCTACCTCTAGATTATGGGAGGTGGACCCCATCGGGCCACACAAACAGGCCCTCCCTTCCCACCATCAGATACCAAATCCCAGTGGCCTTAGGGAGAGAGAGGAGGGGATACCAGAACTGGAAGGCCTTCCCACACAGAAGGCCTTCAGCAAGAGCCCTGGAGGAGGGACGGTGGTAGGAGGAGAGAGAAGGGACCGGCCAGAGCCCACCCCGCAATGGGCCTGCCAAGACCTGAGGTGCAGCTGGAGGGGTCCCCCGTCCCCACTTGGAGAGCCTGTCACCCCATCCCCTCAGAACTTGGCTCTTCCTGGGCTCAGTGGCCTGGGGACCTCGGGGAGAAGCCATCGCTCCCTGGAATGTGAGTGGGAGGCTGGGGTGGGTGGGAGAGAGAATGCGGGCAGTGTAGGTCGGGGGCGGCCTGGGGCTGCTTGGAAGGAAAGAATGGGGACATTGTGCCACTTCTGGGGAAATTCCTGAGTCCTGTTTACAAGACCCAGTTGTCTCCCCCAGCCGCCCCCCTCCCTACCCCTCCCCAGGAGACTCTTGAGTCCACAGAAAACAGAGGGTGGGGGGGACACCCCCAGAAGTCTGCTCGTTCAGCCAGGGGGCCAGAGGCCACTGGGGCTGGGACAGGGGAAGGATGAGGGAGGAGGGAGGGGGCTCCCTCCACCTGCTCCATGGCCTGAGCCACAGGGGAAACCCAGTCGGGTGGGCGGAAGTGTCCACATCCTGGGGGTTAGAGCCCTGATTCAGTCCACAGCCCACCCTCCAGCCACCCCTCACCCTTCTTAGACTCTAGGCGGGGTCCCCTGAGGGACTAGTCAGCACCTTCTTCCTCCCCAGGCCTTTATGGTGACCCCACCTGTGTCCCTCCAAGTTTTGGAGACACTGTGTCAGGCAGGGATGGAGGACTCGGGCTGGTCAGCACTGCCCTTTGACTCCTTCTCACCATCCAGCAGGGTTAAGGCCCAGGGAGGAGCACTGGTTACTGCCAGGGCCAGAGCACATCCATGGCCAAAGACGGACTGGAAACATCCAGTCACAAGCAGCGGAGAAAATACCTGTTGAACCTTTTCCTTTCAGAGTTGACACTATTAAAGCCCAGAGAGGTAAACTGACTCCCTAAGGACACACAGCAGTGAACCTTGTGGAAATGGGAGGGCATCTAGGGGTATGAATACTGCCTGTGGGTGCTCACCTGGGAACGTCCACTGCCTTCCACCACGACAGGGCCTCTGCCAGGCCTCACTGGCCTCACAGAGCCTCCCAACAGGATGGAGGTGTCTCCCACCACTGATTTCCTCACGCTGCCTTCAGAACTGTCTTTTTAAAGACAGATCCGGGGACTTGCCTCATGATCCAGTGGCTAAGAGTTCGCATGCATAACTAAGGATCCCACAGGCTGCAAAGAAGATCTAAGACCCCACATGCTGCAACTGAGATTTGGTGCAACCAAATAAATAAATAAAAACTGGGGGGGGGGAAGTTTCTAAAGACAGATCTGACCATTCCACTCCGCCGCCTCACACCTCTGAGGCTTCCCAGAGGCTTCTGGACAAACCCTGGCTTTCTGGCCTCGCCTCACCCCTCTCCCAGTCACACCTGCTCTCCACCCACACACACTCCTCTCTGCCTTTGCAAACAGATTCCTGGTTGGAAGGCCTTTTCCTTTCTTCCCCACCCAGCAAATTCTAGTTCATCCTTTAAGGCTCTTCTCAAATCCCTCTCTGGGCGTCTACAATTTCTCTAGGCAGAGTTACAGCTCCCTCCTCGGGACTCCTTGCACATCTTAATTATCCAAGGGAACAAGTGCTCAGAGAAGCTAAACCTGGCGCCATATGTTCCTTCATTGATCCTATGAGCACTAGGGATGTTTGTACCAGTGTTGATGCAAAGATGGAAAGGGTTCCCTGGAGGAGAGAGACATGCTTAAGTACGAGCCACCTGTGCCAGGGTTACTGCAGAGGCTGAGATGCAGAGGGCGTGAAGGTGGTCCACTCCCTGGGGGCGGTGGCCAGCCCAGCACTGGTGTGAACATGGACCAGGCTGCTGCTTGGCCAGATTCACACTTACAAGACCAGCACACCTGGCAGGACCATGTGACCTCCACCCAGCAGGACAATTGAGGCCTGCACTCCAGACTCCTGTTTAGAGTCTCTACACCCTCTGGATTCTTGCTCACACCTGCCCCTCAAGTGAGCTCCCCTTGGGAATCAAGGGGCTCCCAACTCTGGATAAGAGATTTCTCTGGATGGAGGAAGAGACCAGAGCCCCATCTGGTGAAATCCTAGTGGGGGACATTACCCCCATTTGAATAGATGCTCTGTAACTGAACTGTGATGTCACTTGAACCTCCCATGGTGACCATGTGTGTGACGGTGGGGGTTCAGGGCCCTGAAAAAAGGCAGGTGTGATCTGCACACAAATGTCCACAGCAGCATTATTCCCAGGAGGTGAAAGGAGAAACAGCCCAAACACCCATTTCCGAGGAGAAGATAATGAAGTCCATCCACACAGTGGAAGATTAGTCAGCCAGAAAAAGGAATGAAGTCCTGATACAAACGCTGCCACATGGATGGGCCTTGAAAACATAATGCTAAGTGAGAGAAGCCAGACAAAACGGCCACGTGTAGTACGAGTCTATCTATATCAAGAGAGTCTTCATATAGAGAGAGTCTATCTGAATGGGCAGATCCAGAGAGACAGATTAGACTAGCATTTCCTGGGGGCTGGGGACTGGGGGTAGTGAGGCTATTAGGTGAGGGGTTTCCCTTAGTGGTGACGCAAACCTATTAATATTAAATTGATAGTTACGGATGACAACTCTATGAATATACTAAGTGCTATTGACTTGTACACATTAACTGGGTGAAGTATAGGGACTTCCCTGGTGGTCCAGAGGTTAAGAATCCACCTTCCAATGCAGGGGACCCAGGTTCAATCCCTGGTCAGAAAACCAACACCCAACATGCAACTAAGCTGGAGTGCTGCAACTAATACCCATCACTGACAATAAATCCATATTTTTAAAATTATGAATTATACGGTATATGAACTATATCTCAATAAAACTGTTAGAGGGAAAAAAGGGGGGCGGGGTGGAGCCTAAGAAGGGAAGTCAGAATCCAAGCCCTCGGGAGAGAGACACCAAGTCACGGAGCCCACGCGACATGACCCGTGGACTCCAGCTTGTTCTGATCTGACTCAGTATGCTCCACATTTCTTTCCTGTAACGATGTTGGCTTTGTAGGCGGAGCAGAGTAGCAGACAGTGTTTGGTCAGTGGGCCGAATACCGATGGTAAGTGAAGGCACTGCCACTGAGGTTTGTTAATTAGTAGGGTTTGCTAGTCAGAGTCCCATGATTTGGGCTGACAGGGACGGTGTCTGAGGGCAGTTATGTCATGAAGCCCAGCCCACCAGCTGTCCACTCCCCATCTGAACAGCAGAGCGATGACTAAGCCTGCCGCGCTGGAGAGCCACTTCTGGCCTCTGAGACTCTGAGCTGCCAGCTGAAGGCTGGGGAGGGGAGCCAGTCAAAGAAGAGACCACAGGCCACCTTCCTGTGTTCTGATGCTCGCCCACAGGGGAGGGTTGCAGGAGCTTTGCCACCTTGCGGAGTGACTGGTCAACCCCTTTGGAAGCCATTGCCCAGAAAGGGGTGATAAGAGTGCAACTTGACAGCCCCGGACAGCTAGCAGATGCTCAGTAAAGCACTTCCTGCTGAAACTAGGTCCAAAAGCAGGAGACAGGTAAGGAGAGGGAATAGAGGTCCCCACGGAGGGCTAGAGGAGAGGGCCCCACTGCAGTTGGATGACTGCATATGTGAGCTATCTAAACTGTCAGGACCTAAGTGCCCTCATTGGTGAAATGAGAAGACTGGATTGGTGATTCCCTGAGGATTCATGAGGGTTGTGAGGAGGATTTTATAAGCCACTTTCTTTTCTTCTTCTTTTTTTTTTTTTGGCTGCTTTGGGTGGCTTATAAGATCTTAGTTCCCCAGCCAGGGACTGAATCTTGGCCCTTGGCAGTGAGAGCATGGAGTCCTAACCACTGGACTGCCAGGGAATTCACTGTAAAAAGCCACTTTTAATAATAAAATACCAAAGTCAGTGCAAATCAGGCATTTACCACCAAAAGGCTAAACACACTTACTAAAAGATCAACTATTCCTTTTAAAAGTTAATCACATTTTAATCACTATTTACTATTTGTTACTGTTTTCCAGTAGTCATGTATGGATGTGAGAGTTGAACTGTAAAGAAAGCTGACCGCCAAAGAATTGATGCTTTTGAACTGTGGTGTTGGAGAAGACTCTTGAGAGTCCCTTGGACTGCAAGGAGATCCAACCAGTCCATTCTGAAGGAGATCAGTCCTGGGTGTTCTTTGGAAGGAATGATGCTAAAGCTGAAACTCCAGTACTTTGGCCACCTCATGCGAAGAGTTGACTCATTGGAAAAGACTCTGATGCTGGGAGGGATTGGGGGCAGGAGGAAAAGGGGACGACAGAGGATGAGATGGCTGGATGGCATCACTGACTTGATGGATGTGAGTTTGAGTGAACTCCAGGAGTTGATGATGGACAGGGAGGCCTGGCGTGCTGCAGTTCATGGGGTCGCAAAGAGTCAGACACGACTGAGCGACTGAACTGAACTGTTTTCATCGAGATATGTATAGATATATCTCCAGAGCTTCCCTGATGGCTCAGTGTTAAAGAATCTGCCCACAGTGCAAGAGACAGGGATTCGATCACTGGATTGGGAAGATCCCCTGGAGAAGGAAATGGCCACCCACTTCAGTATTCTTGCCTAGAAAATCCCATGGACAGATGATGAGTCTGGCAGGCTATAGACCATGGGGTCACAAAGAGTTGGACACAACAGAGCACGCAAGCAGGTCATATATATCTCCATCCTTGACTGGCCAAGACAAGTGGGAAAATTAATGATTAATAAATGCAGACTATGATGTAGTTACAATCTTTCAAAATAATTGGTTCATTAAGAAAAATGATCCAAACTGGCCTCAAAGGAGAGAAGGCTGAATCGCTGGACCAATGGTTTTCACAATACTATCTCCAGGTGGGGTGGGGCCTAATTACCCGATGATGTCACCTGGTACAGGTGTGCCAGTGATGTAATCCACTCTCTCTCAGGAGTTAACCAGAGGCAATTTCACGGTAGATAACCTACCATCATATTTCGCATAATACCACCTCTTTCACTCTCTCCCCACAGCAAACGGGTGGACTGGAAATGAAATCACCCAGGCGGTAACCAACCTGTGATAGGTGTGGATGAAGACGACTGGCTGGCCGCCACCACCCGGCCAAGAAAGGCCTGGACAAGTTGCATGGTCTGACGCCCAAATTTAAAATGTTCACCCCCAAATCACCATGCTGCTCTGGAATGTCTGCACAAGCATTTACTCCAGGTAATCTTGTATTTGTAATAAACCTCTGAGCCTCTGTTTCTATACCAAGAGAAAAAGAATCTGTCCAGTCCAACATAAACAAAAGGTGTGATAATGGTTATGACAGTTTTTATTCACACGTTTGACAGCTTCCTATAAAAATTTTCTAAAGCAAGAGTTTCCTAGTATATCGTCCTTCAGAGCACTGGTTTCATAGAGCACTAAAGCTTAATGGAAAAAGGCAGTTCGGGAGGTGAATAAGTTTGGTACATGTTGGGAGAAACCAAGTCAAATAGAGGATGACAGAACTCAGCATCTGTCATGTACTAACATGTATTTTCAGGAAGCTGGATGTCTATAGATTTTATTCACAATGGATTCCTTTCTGACTGGAGTATCTTATGGGACTTAATGGTCCAAGAAAGACAGTTTGGGAAGCTGAATTTTACGACTGGGGACTGGCATAGACATGAAAGTCCCATAGCTTTCTTGAGCTTTACTTTTCTCACCCATAAAATGAGGACACTATTCTCACCCATAAAATGAGGACACTACGCTGTCCTACTGGGTCATAAAGCTGACAGGTTACACACAAAGCCTGGCACACGGTAGTAGTTTTGTGCTTAGCTGCTCACTCGTGTCCCACTCTGTGCGACCCCACGGACTGTAGCCTGCCAGGTTCCTCTGTCCACAGGATTTTCCAGCAAGTATACTGGAGTGGATTCCAGGGGAATCTTCCCAACCCAGGGACTGAGCCTCCTGCATTGGCAGGTGGATTCTTTACCACTGAGCCACCTGGGAAGCACCCCCGCAAATGTTAGCACTTAGCTATGTTAGTTAAGGAAGAAAATTCAGTGAGCCTGGAACTCTAACTTTTTTCTTCAAATTAGATGAAAAAAAACTTTTGTTTTTTTTTTTTGGCTGCACTGAGCTGCATAATCATAAGGGATTTGATTTAGGTCATACCTGAATGGTCTAGCAGTTTTCCCTACTTTCTTCAATTTAAGTCAGAATTTGGCAATAAGAAAAGCTCATGATCTGAGCCACAGTCAGCTCCTGGTCTTGTTTTTGTTGACTGTATAGAGCTTCTCCATCTTTGGCTGCAGAGAATATAATCAATCTGATTTCGGTGTTGACCATCTGGTGATGTCCATGTGTAGAGTCTTCTCTTGTGTTGTTGGAAGAGGGTGTTTGCTATGACCAGTGCATTTTCTTGGCAAAACTCTATTAGTCTTTGCCCTGCTTCATTCCGCATTCCAAGGCCAAATTTGCCTGTTACTTCAGGTGTTTCTTGACTTCCTACTTTTGCATTCCAGTCCCCTATAATGAAAAGGACATCTTTTTGGGGTGTTAGTTCTAAAAGGTTTTGTAGGTCTTCATAAAACCTTTCAACTTCAGCTTCTTCAGCGTTACTGGTTGGGGCATAGACTTGGATAACTGATATTGAATGGTTTGCCTTGGAGACGAACAGAGATCATTCTGTTGTTTTTGAGACTGCATCCAAATACTGCATTTCGGACTCTTTTGTTGACCATGATGGCTACTCCATTTCTTCTGAGGGATTCCTGCCCGCAGTAGTGGATATAATGGTCATCTGAGTTAAATTCACCCTTTCCAGTCCATTTTAGTTTGCTGATTCCTAGAATGTCGACGTTCACCCTTGCCATCTCTTGTTTGACCACTTCCAATTTGCCTTGATTCATGGACCTGACATTCCAGGTTCCTATGCAGTATTGCTCTTTATAGCATCAGATCTTGCTTCTATCACCAGTCACATCCACAACTGGGTATTGTTTTTGCTTTGGCTCCATCCCTTCATTCTTTCTGGAGTTATTTCTCCACTGATCTCCAGTAGCATATTGGGCACCTAATGACCTGGGGANCAGATATGCAGATGACACCACCCTTATGGCAGAAAGTGAAGAGGAACTCAAAAGCCTCTTGCTGAAAGTGAAAGAGGAGAGCGAAAAAGTTGGCTTAAAGCTCAACATATAGAAAACGAAGATCATGGCATCTGGTCCCATCACTTCATGGGAAATAGATGGGGGAACAATGGAAACAGTGTCAGACTTTATTTTTTTGGGCTCCAAAATCACTGCAGATGGTGATTGCAGCCATGAAATTAAAAGACGCTTACTCCTTGGAAGAAAAGTTATGACCAACCTAGAGAGCATATTAAAAAACAGAGACATTACTTTGCCAACTAAGGTCCGTCTAGTCAAGGCTATGGTTTTTCCAGTGGTCATGTATGGATGTGAGAGTTGGACTATGAAGAAGGCTGAGCACGGAAGAATTGATGCTTTTGAATTGTGGTGTTGGAGAAGACTCTTGAGAGTCCCTTGGACTGCAAGGAGATCCAACCAGTCCATTCTGAAGGAGATCAACCCTGGGATTTCTTTGGAAGGAATGATGCTAAGCTGAAACTCCAGTACTCTGTCCACCTCATGCGAAGAGTTGACTCATTGGAAAAGACTCTGATGCTGGGAGGGATTGGGGGCAGGAGGAGAAGGGGACGACCGAGGATGAGATGGCTGGATGGCATCACTGACTCGATGGACGTGAGCCTGAGTGAACTCCGGGAGATGGTGATGGACAGGGAGGCCTGGCGTGCTGCGATTCATGGGGTCGCAAAGAGTCGGACATGACTGAGCGACTGAACTGAACTGAGCTGCATGTGGGATCTTAGTTCCCCAACCAGGGATCAAACCCAAACCCCTGCAGTGGAAGTGCGAAGTCTTAACCACTGGACCACCAGGGAAGCCCCTAGATGAAAAACTTTAATAATAACCACTAGAATAAAATGCTCCGTGGCCTCTGGAGTTACCTACTAATATCAACACTTTTTTTAACCCTGCCTTTCAAGAAGCAGCCTTACCTCTGAGAGCCAGGGCACCGGCTTATTCCACTTCAGGTAGCTGCTGTTTCCACTCCCACCACGTGCTGAACCTGGATCCTGGCAGAACAGAGAAGAATGAACTTGGTGGGAATATGAAGGGGGCGATAGGACTGGGGCCCCCTGAACGTGCCTGAGGGGATGCAGAGGGTCAAGAGACACAGTCCTGCTGTCAGAAGCTTGTCGACTTAAGGACATTCCTATTTCTGGTCCACACACTGTCCCTCACCAACATACCTCCAATGTATACTTCTGGGATGTTTCTGCTTTCCTGACTTTTCTCAGTCTTCCCATACCAAAAGCATTTTTTTCTAATTAGACCAAGCTCTCCTGAGGACAGGGACCCTGCCTCCCTCTTCCTCTACAACCCCTTAGGGTGCAACTCACTTATCCTAACATTTGTCCCCCTGAGGACACCCCAACTCTTCCCTACCCTGTAGGTCCATGGGGTCAGTTAGGCTCTGGTCCAGCCTTGGGGGCAGTATCTGTTCTAGGCTTAGAAGCTCAACCTTAGGGCTCCAGGCTGAACTGGCCTCGAGTTCCCAAACCCCCACCCAGAGCTGCTTCTGGGGACCAGCAGCCCAAGAAACAGTATCAGGAAAATGCTCCATTATTTGCAGCTATTTGCAGGGAGGGGTGTCTGTCTACCACATCATCTGTGACTCTTGGCTGCCAGCATCCGGGATCGTGACTGGAGGACCAGCCCAGTCATCCCAGCAGGAGGCGAGACATGCTGGTCCTTCCTCCAGCCCCTGCTCTTGCAGAGATGGAGGCCACATCTCTGGACAGCTCAGACTTGGGCATCTTGAAGACATAATAAAGGCTTTGAGGAGGGAGGGCAGGATGGATATCTCTACCCACAAGGTAGGAGAGCCTGGGACACCAGTCTGCCATCCAGGGTGTCCCCCTGCTCTGCCTCTCCTAACACGGGAAAGCAGAGGATGCCCTCAGGGCTATGTGGGGGTGGGTGGGTAGGGGACCTGAGTTAAGGCAGCAGCAAGGGGACGGCTGACCCTGCCACGTACCTTGGGACCCAGCCTCTGCGGACGGTAGAACTGCAGATTCGGGCCCACAGCCGGAATGTTTCTGCTGGCCAGAGCCTTGGCCAGCTCCCTCCAGCTGCCATACCCTGAGGAGGGGAAAGAGGAAGAGAGGAACAAGGTCAGCATGACCCGAAGGTCGCATATATCCGTGAGACTCAGGGCAGGAAAACTGAGGGAATGGTATTCCTTCTGCTGCTCCTCACGGCTGGCTGTGGGGGTGGGGGTGTCGGGAGACAGTTACACCTTAGCCAAGGTCAACATGGCAGAAAGCGAGGACATGAGCTCATCTCCTGCTGGGATTTACTGTCTTTCCCAAGTCAGAGAGGGAGCCAGGCCGGGTGAAAGCGGAGCTTTGTCCTCCACGGTGACCACCACAGGCCGCCTCTCCAGGCCTAATTCGCCCAAAAACCATAATTGGGAAGGAAGAGTCTCACAGGATGGTGGAGCTAAGCTTTTTCCCTCCTCCAAGCCAGGGAGCCAGCGGGGTTGTCTGACTGGGAGGCCCTCCCCCTGCCCACCGCTAGTTGCTGGGCAGCTGGATGGGCGAGAGCTGGGGGTGGGGCAGGAAAGGGTGAGCCAGGGCCTGGCGTCCACCAATCGGATCCAGCAACAGCTGGAGATTCGAGGACCAGCTCCTCCTGGATTGACCTGGAGGCTGTGAGCCAGCTGACACCTGTGCCCTCACGCACAACCTGAGAAGGTAACAGCCACACCACAGTGAGAACGAGGGGACACGCGTGTATTCACCATCACACAGAGGGGCTGCCGAGGGTAGGATGGGAGAGTCAGAATTTAGCCGTCAGCACTGATGTCCACAGGGGGCTGGGGCCGCCCCCAGGTGAGGGGGACACTTGAGCAGGATGGAGACTTTGATATGTGGAAACATGAGCCAGAATCACAGGCTTCCAGGAGCTGGGAGGGGCTTTGAAGACTACCTACTCGGGACTTCCCTAGGGGTCCAGTGGCTGGGGGCCCGGGTTTGATCCCTGGTCAGGGAACTAGATCCCACATGCCACAGTTAAAACTCGGCACAGCCAAGAAAAAAACAAGACCACCTAGTCCTCATTTCAGGTGAGGAAATGGAGCCCCAGTTATCTGGGCTCACTCAGCAAACACAGTTGACCCCCTGTCCATGAGGGGTACGTTTAAGACCCCCTCCAGCAGATATCCTGAAACCACACATAGTATCAAACTACATATATATGCTGTTTATTCCTACGCACCTATGATTAAGTTTAATTATACACGGTGAGAGATTAATAATATGAAAATTAAAATAGAACAATAATACAGTGTATCATAATAAAAGTTATATGAGTCACTCTGTCTCAAAATATTTTACTGTTCAAAGCGAATGCCTTTGCCATCTTAACTGAGCCCTTACTTATCATGCACTGAAGCTATAACTTGAGCAGTTTCAGGTTGACCGCAAAACCAGTACCAATTTCTTTTCCCTTCTTCACAATTTCAGGAGTAGATTTGCTCTTGCTGTAGATCTTAGCAACCTTAGTATATAATTTTTTTTGTCTTTATTAGGTTTCACCTCTTCATTTAAAAGAAGCACTTTAAGGGACTTCCCTGGTGGTCCAGTGGTTAAGACTTTGCACTTCCACTACTGGGAGCACAGGTTCGATCCCTGCTCTGGGGAACTAAGATCCCGCATGCCACGTGGTGTGGTCAAAAAGAAGCAACACGTTAAGGCTTCCCTTCGGCAAATTCACATTGCCAGCATTACTACTCTTGCACTTCAGGGACAGTATTAAGTAGAGTAAGAGTCACTTGAACACAAGCAGTGCAATGCCAGGACAGGCTGATAGCCGAGATGGCCGCTAGGAGACCAGCGGCGGGATGTGGGGGAGAAAGAGGGTGACCCACCTCCTGGGCAGGACAAACTGGACAGTGAGAGATTTCATCACACTGATCAGAACAGTACACCACTGAAAGCTTATGAATCGCTCATTTCTGGAATGTTCAATTTAATATTTTCAGACTGTGGTGGACCCTGGGTAATGGGAACATTAAAAGCGAAATCATGTCATGGATCGGGGCAACCACTATCGTTCAGACGGAAACCACTTCGCTGCAAAGGTGCAGGAACCTCTGCAACAGCTTCCTCAAGATGCCCCTAGGACAGCGACTTCCCTGGGGGTCCAGTGGCTAAGACTCTGGACCCCAGAGTCTAATTAACAACAGTACACAGTAATATATATTCAAGTAATATACATTCAATGTATATACAGAAATGTACATTGAATGTATATACATTGAATACAAGAGGTAGGTTTAACTTACCTCTTGAAATTGACCGCTTAACAGACCCCAGCCTGTCTGTCTCACCAGCCAGTGTTTTCTCGTCCAGACTACATTTTCTCCTGGGGATGCTGTCTGGGGAAGACTGTGGGGAATCTGGTGGGCAGAGGTCTTAGCGGGAGATCAGTGCCCTGGGTTTCTATGCTCCCAATGTAGGGGGCCCGGGTTCTATCCCTGGTCAGAGAACTCGATCCCACCTACCGCAACTGAGTTCCCATGCTGTAACTAAAGATCCCAGCACAGCCAAAAAAGCAAATACATAAATGTTTTTAAATGATCCCCCAGGACACCATAGTGGGTGCTGCATGGGAGTGAGACCGGCATCACTGGCCCCTAGGAGCCAAGAGCTGCCCCAGAGGCCGAAGCGTCCTAGGACCCCCACACCAGCACTGGTAGAGACACCACCAGCCAAGCAGACACAGAAGAAAGAACACAACCCACAAACACCAGGCCACAGCAGGTAGACACCAGCATTTTGCCAAGGTGTGTGTGTGAGTGACTCTGGGAGAGGGAGTTGGAAAGTGGGGTGCAGTGGGGGCTTTTCTTGCTCAGTTACATTCTGGGGGTGGCCCCTCAGGGTTTCCTTTGCACCTCCCAGGCATGATCTCATGAAGCCTTGCAGAACCTGGGGAGATGGGCCAGGTCTGATTACCCCACTGCACAGATGGGGAAAGAGACGCCGAGAGCTGAAGGTCACAGAGTCCACTGTTGTTGCAAAGCCAGGGTCAGCACAGACAGCCTGTCTATCTCACCGGCCAGTGTTTCCTCGTCCAGCCTACATTTTCTCCTGGGGATGCTGTCTGGGGAAGACTGTGGGGAATCTGGCGGGCAGAGGTCTTAGCTGGAGATAGGTGCTCCTGGGTTTCTATGCAGACATTAGCCGTCTGCTGGTGGTGTGTTTATCGAGACTTTTGCAGGTTTATCCCACCGCATCAAGGTCTCTGCTGTTTCCATGGTGGGCCAGCTGGCAGGCAGAAACAGGTCAGACTAGTTCAATGCAGAGAGATGTTTTAGGGAAGCAGGATTCTGGGGCTGGTGTTGTTAGATGAGGTCAGGGGAGGGGAGCGGAAGGAGGAAGAATGTTCCGGACCTAGTCCTGACTTTCTGCACCAGCTCACAGGAGAGATGCTTGTCCCCAACTAACCCCGCTCAGACACCGCTAATGATGGAGCCCCATCTCTGCCCAGGCCCCAGGGTCTCTGGGTTAGTGGCATGGGCAGAGGGCCTAGGGGACATGTGATTCACACTGTGGGAGGGGAGGGGCGGACAGGCACTGCCTTGTCTCTGCCTGGGGACAATTGGGTCACCTGTTCTTGACTCTGTGCAGTGACTGAAGACCATCTCCCTATAGACACAGGCATGAGGACACAACTCTGAAAAAACAACGCACCGCATTCTCACACACAGGGGTTCCTGTGTGTCTCACACCCACATTCTTTCCCACAGACTTGTCTTCAGTTCCAGCCAAATTCTCTGGCTCCTGCCAGAAGTCACGCAGAAGGCGAGATGACTCGCCCCACGGTCAACGGACTCTCACCATGGTCTCACCATGCCCTGTCCTTGTGTTTGTTGGGAAGGGACAAGGAACACCTGCTCCTGGACCAAACTCTGGATGGGCTCCTCTGAGCTCTCTTTTTGACTAGGCCTTGTCCTTGGGCCCTGTCCTTGGCCTGCCCAGCCCAGGTTTTAGGAAGAATCCTGGTAAGTCTGCTTATAGAATTCCCCCTATCCTTGATAGTTGAACCTGATAAGTAGCCAAGGTCCTGTTAGGCTTTGTTGGCAGGAGTCCTCCAGCTGATGGCTCCTTCTAGTCACTTCCCATCCGCTGACCCCTCACTCTGGCTATGTGCTGTGAATCCCCAGCTGCCTTTGCTGTCTTTGAAACTGAGCTTAGCTCTATACCATGGTCTTTCATATTGTGACAGTTCTGAGTTCAATCTATCCGTCACCTTTAACTTGTGCCTGGCTCTACTTCTGTCTCTTTTTTTAAAAATTATTTATTTATTTTAATTGGAGGATAATTACAATATTGTGATGGGTTTTGCCATACATCAGTATGAATCATGTATGAATGTATGAATCATGAATGAATAGGCATACATGTATCTCCTCTATCCTGAACCCCCCTCCCACCTCCCTTCCCACCCTATCCCTCTAGGCTGTCCCAGAGCACCAGCTTTGGGTGCCCAGCATCATACACCAAACTCGCATGGGTCATCTATTTTACATATGGTAATATGCCAGGAGAAATATCAATAACTTCAGATATGCAGATGACACCACCCCTTTGGCAGAAAGCAAAGAACAAAAGAGCCTCGTGATGAAAGTGAAAGAGGAGAGTAAAAAAGTTGGCTTAAAGCCCAACATTCAGAAAACTAAGATCATGGCATCCGGTCCCATCACTTCATGGCAAATAGATGGGGAAACAGTAGAAACAGTGGCTGACTTTATTTTTTGGGCTCCAAAATTATTGCAGATGGTGATTGCAGCCATGAAATTAAAAGACGCTTGATCCTTGGTAGGAAAGTTAGAACCAACCTAGACAGCATATTAAAAAGCAGAGACATTATTTTTCCAACAAAGGTCTGTCTAGTTGAGGCTATGGTTTTTCCAGTGGTCATGTATGGATGTGAGAGTTGGACTGTGAAGAAAGCTGAGTGCCGAAGAATTGATGCTTTTGAATTGTGGTGTTGGAGAAGACTCCTGAGAGTCCCTTGGACTGCAAGGAGTTCCAACCAGTCCATCCTAAAGGAGATCAGTCCTAGGTGTTCATTGGAAAGACTGATGTTGAAGCTGAAACTCCAATACTTTGGCCACCTGATGGGAAGAGCTGACTCATTGGAAAAGACTCTGATGCTGGGAAAGATTGAGGGCAGGAGGAGAAGGGGACGACAGAGGATGAGATGGTTGGATGGCATCACCGACTCGATGGACATGGGTTTGAGTGGACTCCGGGAGTTGGTGATGGACAGGGAGGCCTGGCATGCTGCAGTTCATGGGGTCGCAAAGAGTCAAACACGACTGAGCAACTGAACTGAACTGATGCTGGGAAAGATTGAGGGCAGGAGAAGGGGACGACAGAGGATGAGACAGTTGGATGGCATCATCGACTCAATAGACATGTTTGGGTAGGCTCCAGGAGTTGGTGTTGGACAGGGAAGCCTGGTGTGCTGCAGTTCATGGGGTCGCAGAGTCAGACACGACTGAGTGACTGAACTGAACTGAATGTGTATATCTCAATGCTATTCTCTCAATCATCCCACCCTCTCCTCCCACTGAGTCCGAAGTCTGTTCTTTATGTTGGTGTCTCCTCTGCTTCTCTTTTTTTTTTTCCTTTGGCTACACTGCGTGGCATGCAGGATCTTAGTTCCCCAACCAAGGATAGAACCTGCATCCTCTGCAGTGGAAGTGTGGAGTCTTAACCACTGGACTGCCAGGGAAGTCCCTTTATTTCTCTTTAAAAGAGGGTAAGAGGTGGGCTTCCCAGTGAACAAGGACGAATCCACTGAGGGGAGGGGAGGCCAGTGATTAAACCTAACTGGGCCCTGCCTGGGTCACAGACGCAGGGCCCAGCTAGGTACATGGCTTTGAAATACCTGGAGCGAGACAGTCAACAGCCCAGGTTAGCAATTCAAGGAGCAGGAAATGCTCTTTGCAGATGTCACAGTATGGAAAAGACAAGAAGGTTCTGGAGTCAGAAAGGTCTCTCTGAGTTTCCTCCATGAGAAACAGTGGCCGGACCGCGTGAGCAACTAGTTGAAGCTCTATAGCCTGGTTTCCTCCTCCAGCTGGTGGGGGTGATGATGCCTGCCCCACGGGAATGCCACGAGGAGCCAGTGATGTCCGTCAGGCCTGGTGTGCGGTTGGACACAGTTAACACTCCTTCCTCCAACAACATCTGCTGAAGACGTGAACTCCAGCCGCTTCAGAATGCTGCAAACCACAGATGGCCAGTGGCCGCTGCTCTCCTCTCCGTGCAGAGCAGGCGGACCGCAGGCCAGCAGTGACTCCATGGTAGGGATACAGTCTCCTCTCTGCTTGCTGCCCGGCTGCTCCCTGCACCCCTCTCATTACCCACCTATGCCCCCCTACCCTCCACCCCTGTTAATATTCACTGAGTCCACAGTAGGCGTCAGGCACTGCACGGGGCTTTTTCACCCTGCCAGTGGAGACCCCAGCCCTGATCAGCCTCTCTGCAGGGACCAGGAGCTAAAGAATGTGCTAATTCAACCACTGACACTTGTCACCTGCCCTCAGCTAAGTGAACTCCCACTCCCAGCCAGAGTGCCAGCTGCCAGGGCCTGTCTCTCCTGCACCAGGTGTCACATTTGTGCCAGGACACAGACACCCCCATCTCAGGTGACAGACAAAGCACCAGCAATGGGCCTCACATTCTGCCCTCACAAAGCTGGGCTATCAAGTTCAGCATCAGCCCCCACGCTGCCAACACCCCTCCTCTGCACAGCATGGACTCTTCAAAGGCCTAGAGATTATCTCTTCAGCTCTTTGGTGAAAATACAGCATATACACAGCCCTTGGTCCTTTATTATCTTTTTTTTTCCCCCAAAAAAACTCTCATGTGTATTATTTCACTGCATCCTCACCACCTCTCTGTGAACTGTCGTCCTCCTTAGAGGTGAAAGGACACAAAAGTGAAGTCACACAGTAAATAAGATTGTCTGTGTAAAGGACTCGGTGTTGGAACACAGCAAGCAGTTAACACATTGCAGCTCAATATTTCAACACTGGTCACGTGTTGCTCAGTTGCGTCCGACTCTTTACAACCCCGTGGACCGTAGCCCTCCAGGCTCTTCTCGGACACGACTGAGGCAACTTGGCACACATGCACTTTTGGCAGATCTGAAACTTGCATTCATTTCTCCTGGTCTCTGGTCTGAGTTTCTTGCTGATATTGTCACGTGGTCCACAGAGATGTTCCCATGAGGGAGAGAGGCAGCTCCTGGCTGCTCAGACAGATCTGGGGTCGTTGGTGAAGGTTCAGCTGATGGACTGGACATGGGGAGAGGAATCAAGAAAGACTCAGAGGGAACCCTCTTGCACCGTTGGAGGAAATGCAAACCACTATGGAGAACAGCATGGAGGTTCCCTTAAAAAAATCAACCACAGTACTCCCATGAGTGAAGTCGCTCAGTCGTGTCCGACTCTTTGCTACTCCATGGACTGTAGCCCACCAGGCTCCTCTGTCCATGGGATTTTCCAGGCCAGAATACTGGAGTGGGTTGCCATTTCCTTCTCCAGGGGATCTTCCCAACCCAGGGATCAAACCCAGGTCTCCCGCATGGCAGGCAGATGCTTTAACCTCTAAGGCACCAGGGAAGTCCTCCCATATGGCCATATGACAGTAGTCCATATGACCCAGCAATCCCACGACTGGGCATATACCCCGAGAAGACCATGATTCAGAAGGACACATGTACCCCAGTGTTTACTGCAGCTTTATCTACAATAGCCAGGATATGGAAAGAACCTAAATGTCCAATGACAGATAAATGGTTAAAAAAGATGCGGTTCACATACACAATAGAATAGTACCCAGCCACTGAAAGGAATGAAATGGGCAGACACGGATGGACCTAGGGTCTGTCATATAGAGTGAAGTAAGTCTGAAAGAAAAAAACAAATATCCTATATTAATACATATACGAGAAATCTAGAGAAATGGCACAGATGAACTTACTTGCAGGGCGGGACTAGAGACACAGACGCAGAGAATGGTCTTGTGGACACAGCGGGCGAAGGGGAGGATGGGACACACTGGCAGAGCAGCGCTGGCGTGTGCACAACCACGTGTGAAACAGAGCTAGTGGGAAGCTGCTGTATAGCACGGGGTGGGGGGGTCGGCTCAGCCTGGCACTCTGTGATGCCCCAGAGGGGTGGGATGGGGGGTGGGGAGGGAGCGGATTACAGGTATATATATATGGCTGATTCACTTCGTTGTACAGCAGAAACTAACACAATATTGTAAAGCAATTAAATTCCAATTTTAAAAAATGATTCTGGATTTGTACCCTGACAGTTGGAAAACTGGAGTTGCCATCCCTCAGATGGGGAGGACGGGTGTCAAAGGAGAGGGGCAAGCATGGTGGTGGTGGGGGGGTGCAGTGCATCAGGCAGGCAGGGGCAATGGACCACCTCTGGCCTGGGCAGGGCTGCATTGTAAAGGGCTGGCGTCTGCCCTGAGCTAAGATGCACTTTGCAAGACGGGAAGGCCTGAGCCCTCAAGGGCTGCAGGAAGGTGGGGCTGAAGGATAAACCAGGAGGGCAGGTAAAGGACCCAAAGACCCGAGGTGAATGCAGACGATTTGCTAAGAAGCTCAGCATCTGTACAGAGACAAGAGGAGCCGAGCAGAGAAAGAGCCCTCGTCCCACCAGAGAACAGCAGGCTGTCCAGGGCACAGGAGGTTGTGACGCCCGGGCACCGCTCCACCAAGGCTGGGAACCAGCACTGCTTCCCGGGACCAGAAAGCAAGACTGACTCTGACCTTGGCATGCACCTGAGGGCCAGTCACATGGGCCCCGCAGAGCAAAGCTGCTGTGGCTGGACGCCAGCAGGCCCTGGGCGCCACCAGAAACCCAAGGTGGCACAGACAGCCAGGGGTGGAGCCAGGGACTGTCACCTGGGAGACAGTCTCAGACGGCAAAAACACAGCCTTTCCTTTCCAGTCGTGACACCCCGGGGACCTGATGCAAGAGGAACAATTATTACTGCACCCTTAGC
Organism: Redunca redunca; assembly: GCA_006410935.1. Classification (NCBI taxonomy): domain Eukaryota; kingdom Metazoa; phylum Chordata; class Mammalia; order Artiodactyla; family Bovidae; genus Redunca; species Redunca redunca. The sequence goes on along the minus strand of SJYQ01005708.1, from coordinate 423,354 downwards.
ATTTGCGGGTCATACACATACTTATGTTTATGGTAAAAGAAATATAGATGATTCTATTCAGGACAATAAGCCTAGAGGAAATCAGGACTTAGAGGATAAAAACTTCACTGAAGTCACAGGGATAGCAGGTAGGGTTTGAACCCTGAACCCTAAATTCCATGCTCTCTACGGGACACACTTGAGAACCCGACCCAATTCTGTCTCCACCATCACCGTCACTTCCTACTCACCCCCCGCACCTCCCACACTAGCTCCCGCCCCTCCAATTTAGCCAATAACACCTCCCCAAACAAGCCCCGGAGCAGCCGTGCCTGCTTGCTTAGTCGCTCAGTCGTGTCTGATTATTTGCGACCCCCGGCTCTTCTGTCCATGGGGATTCTCCAGGCATGAATATGGTAGTGGGTAGCCATTCCTTTCTCCAGGGGATCTCCCCAACCCAGGGATCAAACCCAGGTCTCCCGCATTGCAGGCAGAGCCACCTGGTGGCACTGAGCCACCAGGGAAGCCTAAGAATAATGGAGCAGGTGGCCTGTCCCTTCTCCAGGGGATCTCCCCAACCCAGGGATTGAGCTGTGTCCCCTGCATTGTAGGCGGACTCTTTACCATCTGAGCTACAAGGGAAGCCCAGAAAGACCCAAACACCCCCGAAGAGCTGGAAAACCGGACAGAAGGTATCTGCACACAGGCCTAGTCTCTGAGCCTCGTCCTTCTCAACACAAGGACAAGCCATGCAGCAGCCGTGGGTTACGCTCTCTCGGAGCTCAGGTGCTTGGGTGGGAAGGGGGTATGGGATGGGAGATGGGTGGGGCCCCATTGTCTCCCCAAACCCCTTGATTTGATAAGCAGAGATACAGGAAGGGCCCCAAAGAGCCTCTTCCCCACCCTGCCTGCCGCCCCCTCCAGCTGCTGTGCTCAGAGTCAAACAGCCAGCTGCCCTCTCCTCCCTGCCAAGCTAGTTTCTCACCCTCCCAGCACCCCGCTGAGCCAGCCAGGAGCTGCTGTGGGGCCTGGATGAGCAGGGCAGGCGGGGGCTTGCCAGCCAGACACCAGGGACTGTCCCTACCACCCTACCTGGGCCGCCTGAGGGGACCCAAAGAGGGCAATGGAGCCGTGCAGGGACGTGCTGGGCACTTTAGCCCTGCTACCCATGTCCTGCTCACCTGGACTCCCAGATCTGAGTGAAAGACTCTAAGGGGGTGGATGAAGCAAGGAGTCCGAGGGAGGGAGCACATGCCCTTTGTCTTCTGTGCTCCGCTGGGGGAGCCCAGGATGAGCCTGCACACGGACCCGCCCTGTAACTTCCTGCCACCCCCCAGCTGTGGACTGACCCACATCGGCCTCCCTGAAGGTCTGGCCAGGCCCCAGGGCACCTCCAGGACATTGTCATCATCACCATCACCGTGACAAAGAAAAAAACAGAACTGACAACCTTTCAGGCCCTGGGTACACGTCCATGTCAATACAGCACAGTCACAGCTACACACACAGGTGTCTGGGGAAGTTTTGACAAAGACGCTTGATGAAATTTGATGGCTTCTGGAAAATCTAGACGTAACAGGGTCCAGGTGGCCTCCCAGGTGGTGCTAGTGGTAAAGAACCTGCCTGCCAGTTCAGAAGACATAAAAGACTCGGATTTGATTCCTGGGTCAGGAAGATTCCAGGAGGAGGGAATGGCTACTCACTCCAGTATTCTCACCTGGAATAGAGGAGCACTTTGATCCCATGAACAGACGAGCCTGGTGGGGTACAGTCCATGGGATCACAGAGAGTCAGATACAACTGAAGCAGCTCAGCACACGGACACACAACAGGGTCCAGGGTTTCTAAAACTGGCCCACACCCACTTAACCCTCAGGTAGGTGGACATGGATGAGGACCCCTCAGGTCAGACTGTCTTGTCCAGTCATCCCTCCAGACTGGGACACAGACAAGCTTCTAAACATAGAGAAGCAGAGGGATGACCCTTTCCTGTCTTGGAGAAAAGTGGGAGTTCAGAGGTGGTCAAGGTAAGCAGTCGGCAGACTGGGAAGAGCATGATTCAATGAACCAACCAATCTCCAGGCATTTACTGAGTACCTGTTATATCCTTAGAGCTCAGCTAAGCGTTGCGATGGAGAAAAAGGTAGAAGTGAAGTCCTTCCCATCCCTCCACTCCAGGTGCACTTGGGATGGACATCATGTGAATGCAGGGACTGATGTGTCTGTGGCCTCTGGTGCCTGCTCTGGATTCGGGCCCCACCCCTCGTAGGGTGAGCACAAGCAGAAACAGGTGCATAAGCAGACGACAGACAGGTGCATCTCGGGCAGCTGGGTTCACGGGAGCTAACGGCACGATACTGTGGCTATCTCCCAGACTTGCGGGAACCTCAGACAAAGTGCTCTACTAACATTTCTTGGGGTCGGAGAACCAGTCTCTAGGATCCCAGAGTTCAAGAGAGGCAACACCGAGGGAAGAAAACCCTGGAGTCAGCCCAGCAGACAGGACTTCCCCGAAGACCTGACATGGCCCATGGAAGCCCTGGCGTTTGGAGCCACCGTGGGCTCTAGGCTCTTGGGCTTCTGTAGTTGTGGTGCATGGGCTTGACTGTGCCATGGCGTGTCGATCTTCCTGGATCAGGGACTGAACCTACATCTCCTGCATTGGCAGGCAGATTCTTTACCACTGAACCACCAGGGAAGCCCCGGCTCATTTTAAAAAAATATTTCCTAACAAGTATCCTTTGTTTGTTGAGTGGGAAAACAACCTCCTTCCTATCCAAAGGAAGGAGGAAGAGAGAGGAACCCTGAAGCCAAGACAGTTTCCAAGGTCCACAGAGGGACTTGGTTTGGTACCCGGAGCCATGGAACCGCAGGCCCCTCCCCCCAGGTGTCTCCGATGAAAACAAGGTACTCTTTCAAGCATCTTGCTTCTCCCTTCTCCATCAGCCTGAGGGCAAGGAAGATGCAGGGTCTGATCTGAAGGGCTGCCAGCCGCCGGCGGGGAGGTCTGACGGAGCTGATTTGCCAAAGTCAAGCTGAGGTTGTTGTAACCTGTCCTGGGAAGGAAGGCAAAGAGTGGGGAGAAAGGGCATGCCCACAGCTGCTCTGGTCTCCAACGGAGAACCTGGGGCCTGCATTCCTTGTGCCCCGGAATATCACTCAAGGGTGAGACCACACTTAGGATGGAGGCCATCGCCATGTGCTACCCCCAGCCCCGAGTTGGCAACCCATACCATCCAGATCCATCCATAGGATCCATCAGATCAGAGCTCTCTTACATGTTCATCCCGATCCTATTGAAGAGGAAAAGTTAAAATTTTATGTAACGTCCTGCTCATTCTGCCTCTGTAACTCAGCTTGCTCCTTATAAAGTCTGGATCATGTAGGTCACCTAGTCTCAGAAAGTGTGAACTTAACAATACTAGGAACTGGAGCTTATCTCAGTCACCCTTGTCCTGCTCTTTGAAACTGTCCAGCCCTGCAAGCCTGCTTAATCACACCTGTCTGGTTAAAGGTTAGGCATCCCCTTCCCCGTCGTGACTGCTGTTCCCACGCATGAAACCCCTTAGCTTAAACAAGTGTATTAGCAGCTAATGTTGCCCACTACAGTAGATCTATAAAAACTCTGTAACCTCTTTGTTCAGGGCTCAGAGCTTGGGTGTTAACTCCTCTGAGCCTACTGGTGTAATAAACCTGAGTTTTCCAACTCTCCGAATGTGGTGCTTGGTTTCTCGATTACTGGTTTCTACAACACTATGAGTCGTGTGCACCTTGCTGACGGGTCACAGAGACCCACAGCCTAGTTAACGGATTTGCCTAACAATGTCAAAGAGGAGCCTGGGAAAGCCCAGGCTAGAGCCAAGGGCTCAATGCTCACCACATCAGAGCACCATACTTACCTGTGGCTGTGGGATTCAGTCGGCTACAGGGAGCCTGGGTGGGGGAGGAGCTGGCTGCACCCACTCTGGAAGAGGGCCAACCATTAGCACCATGCTGGCAGGAACCAGGTCTCATTATTATATTCCCACCACGTAAATCGGTTGGAGTTAGAAACACCATGCTACTTCCTGTCTCTATGAATCTAACCATTGGACCTCTCATCTAAGTAGAATCATACAACATTTGACCTTTGTGTCCAGCTTCTTTCACTTAATGTTTTCAAGGTTCACCCACGTGGTATCATGTGTCAGAATTTCCTTCCTTGTGCAGGCTGGACCACATCCCATCGTATGGATGGACCACATTTTGTTTCTCTGTTCATCTGCTGATAGACATCTGGGTCATATCTACCTTCGGCCACTGTGCTCTGAACACGGGTGGGTGAGTGTTGGTTCCAATCCCTGCCTTCTTTCCAGAAGGCACTGTCTTTTAAACTGCTAAAAACGGACTCTCCCAGCGGCACAGAGGATAAGAATCCACCTGCCAAGTCAGGGGATGCAGGTTCAATCCCTGGCCCGGGAAGATTCCACATGTTGAGGAGCCAAGAAGTGCCTATGTCACAACTTCTGATGCAGAGCTATAGAGCCTGCAAGCCACACCTGCTTATTAAGCCTGCACACTCTAGGGCCCACGGGCCACAACTATGGAAGCCCACGCTCCTAGAGCCCCGTGCTCGGCAACGAGAAAAGACACAGTAGTGAGAAACCCACGCACCACACCTAGAGATTAGCCCTCCACTCATCATAACTAGAGAAAGACCTCGTGCAGCAACAAAGACCCAGTGCAGCCAAAAATAAATACTAAAAGAAAATCCACTCTCTTAAACTGCCGAAATGTTTGTCCGTTCTTCCAGAGACAGGCCAGAGGGCGGGGATCAGGCTGCCACCCTCATGGTAGAGACACGGTGGGAACCTCATGTTCACCTGAGGATACACGTGGTCTGGGGACCGTTGGTGGGAGCAGAGAGCAGCCTCCCTGGTGACAGTTTAGGAGGGAGAACAGAACTTCCAAGTGGACCCAGGATGGGCCCTCCTCAGGGACAGTGACGTCCTAGTCCACTAGCCTGTGTGGAAACAAGCAACTTCAATACAACCCTGCCTCAGAGAGAGGCGACGTTGCCTGGGCCCCTGGAACTGCAGCCCGGTGCCAATAGCAGTCCACAAACTGGTCCTCAGGGAGACAGGTACGGAGGCTCAGAGCAAGCGTTATGAACCCATGAGTGCAAGCTGAGGTTTCTGTAACATCAACATAGTACAGGGGGGTGGAGGCCATTTGGGATGTCTTGAACTCCCCCGGAGAGTCACATGGGCTACAAGCTGCATACTGTAACATGTAACGTGGCCACAACGGTGATGGGTTGGGAGCCAAAATCCAGAACTGGAAAAACTGGCTCTTCCTCAAGATAGTATGTTCAGTTAGCATCAGAGGCATGCCTGCCTGTCTTCCCTTCTTCTCTCTCTCCCTTCCTAACTTAGACACGAGGTGACCTCAGGAAAGACTACAAGTGTGGCCCACAGAATCAGGAGAAGCACACAGGCAGGCCAATCCAGGGCAGCGATGGAGTCCCCACCAGCTAACAATGCTCCAAACCCTGTGTGTTTCCCCTCGGAACACAAATTCCCAGGAAAGAGCCTCAGCTTGGGCCAGGTGTCCCTGTAGTGTCAAAGGGGGTAAGACCCCTGTGGTTTCACTAGAACAACAGGTAGGGGGGGTGAGCAGTCTCATCATGGGGGATTTTCTGAATCTTCCATGCAAAAATAGCCTAACTCAATAATTGACCATGATTCCTAAAACAAAAGTATCTGAGACTTGTCTGAGAGGCATATTTTTTTAAGCAGGGGCACATAAAAGCAGATACAGCTGAAAGTATAGACATAGACACACCATGGAGTTAGCTCCATAATGCTTAAGAGACTTCACAGAATATGGGGAAGATGGGAGAGTGGATTGTTTAGAATATCCTTGGGAGGGACTTCCCTGGTGGTTCAGTGGCTAAGACTCCACGCTCCCAAAGCAAGAGGCTCAGGTCCAATCCCTGGTCAGCGAACTAGACCCTGCATGCCACAGTTAAGACCCGGTGCAGCCAAATAAATAAATGCTGCTACTGCTCTTCAGTTGCTCAGCCGTGTCCAACTCTTCGCAACCTCATGGATTTGAGCCCACCAGGCTCCTTCGTCCATGAGATTTTCCCAGGCAAGGATACTGGAGTGGGTTGCTATTTCCTACTCCAGGGTATCTTCCCAACCCAGCGATTGAACCCCTGTATCCTATATTGGCAGGAAGATTCTTCACCACTGCACCACCTGGGAAGCCCTCAAATAAATCAGTTCAGCTCAGTCGATTAGTTGTGTCCGACTCTTTGCGACCCCATGGACTGCAGCATGCCAGGCTTCCCTGTCCATCAACTCTTGAAGCTTGCTCAAACTCATGTCCATTGAGTGGGCAATGCCATCCAACCATCTCATCCTCTCTCATCCCCTTCTCCTCCTGCCTTCAATCTTTCCCAACATCAGGGTCTTTTCCAATGAGTCAGTTCTTCACATCAGGTGGCAAAGTATTGGAGTTTCAGGTTCAGCATCAGTCCTTCCAATGAATATTCAGGACTGATTTTCTTTAGGATTGACTGGTTTGATCTCCTTGCAGTCCAAGGGACTCTCAAGAGTCTTCTCCAACACCAAAGTTCAAAAGCATCAATTCTTCATTGCTTAGCTATCTTTGTAGTCCATCTCTCACATCCATACATGACTACTGGAAAAACCACAGCTTTGACTAGGTGGACCTTTGTCAGCAATGTCTCTGCTTTTTAACATGCTGTCTAGGTTGGTCATAGCTTTTCTTCCAAGGAGCAAACATCTTTTAATTAATTATTAATCAAATAAATAAATATAAATATTTTAAGTAAAAAATAAACTTGGTCTATTATAATGCATAACACTCAAATGTTTATTCAAACTTACTTTTGTATGATGTTTTCCAGTAGGTGATCTAAAAAGTGGTTGAAGTAAAGTGAAAAAAAAGCAAAATTTAAGGAACAAATCCAGCTGCACTAGATATGCTTGTAAATAATGGCATAAAAAAAATGAAGATGTTCAATGAGCGACGATGATTTTACTGAAATAACTTTCATCATTTTCACCATAGCTTGTCCTGTAAACACCTTTATTAAAAATCATTTATCTATATATACAGGGCTTTTCTTGTGGCTTAGCTGGTAAAGAATCTACCTGCAATGCGGGAGACCTGAGTTCAATCTCTAGGTTGGTAAGATCCCCTGGAGAAGGAAAAGGCTACCCACTCCAGTATTCTGGACTGGAGAATTCCATGGGCTGTATAGTCCATGGAATCCCAAAGAGTTGGACATGACTGAGTGACTTTCACTTTCACAGAAATATCCATGAGCACATTAAATATTCCTTTTCCAGGCTATCTATCTACATTTTATTAACAGATGGAAGAAAAAAATATCCTTTTCTCTAGGTTAACAATAACTTCTTAAAATAAAGAAACAGACAGAGACTTCCCTGGTGGTCCAGTGGCTAAGACTCTGTACTTTTTACTGCAGGGGTGCCACTTCAATCCCTGGTCAGGGAACTAAGGTTCCACACACTACATGGCATAGTCAAATTTTTTTTAATTTTAAAATTTACAGTAAATGAACAAATGTAAGTATATTTGATGATAAGGAGGAATTTAGAATTGGTGGGAAAGGACCCAAGCAGAAACTTGGTTGACCTTGTCTGTTTTCTACCTTCACAAATAAGACTCTGCTCACTGGACTGCAGTGTCGTTATTAAAATATCTCCATAAGCGCTGACACTACTGGACTAAATACCCTAAGAGCGTCTCTCCCAGGCTACTCTCAGCTTCACAAATGCAACGAAACCCTCCACGACGGCTCATTAAATGGCTGGCTCATGTTGATGTTTGACAGAAAACAACAAAATTCTGTAAAGCAATTATCCTTCAATTAAAAAATAAATAAATTTACATAAAAGTAAACTATTAATATAGGGGTTTTATATCTCAAACAGTGAAAACACCAGCTCCAGGTCTACAGGGGAAAGGGCAATGAGTAGAAGACTGAAAATCTGATGAAGTCCACTGATCATCAGATGTGTCAGTGACCAAACTCTCTGAACCCAAAGTCAGGCTCTGTGGTCAGACCAAGGCAACAGCACGTCTGCCGCAGTTCATCTTTCCTGGAAACCCAGGCCAAACAGCCACATTGTTTATCTGACCCTAAGTTATCGGTTTCACAGATCGCCATTGTCTTAGCCTCACCAAACTGGCTAAATTTGCTGTTGAAATGACCGGCAGGACCAATCTATACTACTCTGTCTAGCCTATGTATAGCCAGGATAACAGGAATGCTGGCCAGAGATGTGCAAATAGCTCCAGAGGATAAAGTTCATTCCAAGACCCCGGAGCCAAGCTGTGCCCTCACCCTGCACCCCCCAACTGTTCCCCACATTCTCCTCCTCTGAGCCACAGACTGCACTGGACAGAGGGACAGCCAGCCCCAGCAGTACACAGAAGTGGGGGCAGCACGGAACTACTGAGAGGCTGGATGAGTTCTGAAATCCCCCCACATCAAGGACATGTGGAGCAGGTGGAAAGCTAAGGGTGTCCAAGCGGCTCCCCTGGCAGCAAAGACTTCTAGGATAAACGTCCCCAGAAAGGCATTGCGTAAGGGGGCGGGGGCTTCACTCGGCCCACTTTTTGCTGAGGATACTGAGCCCCATGGGGTCTCAAAGAATCAGATACAACTTAGCAACTGAACAACAACAGAGCTGAGAAGCACAGTCACCCAACCTGAATCCGTGTGCCCACTGTGTCTTAAGGAATCTCAGTGAGTGAGTTCCCTGGTGATCCAGTGGTTAAGATTCCACCTTCCAATGCAGGGGGTGAAGGTTTGATCTCTGGTCAGGAAGCTACTTAAAAAATGTGGGTTCAATCCCTGGCTTGGGAAGATTCCCCTGGAGGAGGGCATGGCAACCCACTGAAGTATTCTTGCCCGGAGAATCCCATGGACAGAGGAGACTGGAGGGCTACAGTCTATAGGGTCACAAAGAGTGGGACACAACTAAGCGACAGCTCATTCCCTCACTCCAGGAGCTAAGATTCCATGTTCCTTGAGGCCAAAAAACCAAAACATAAAACAGAAGCGATACTATAACAAACAATAAAGACTTTAAAAATGATTCACATTAAAAAAAAATCTTCAGAGGAAAAGAACCTCAGCAAGCCAACACATCAAGGTCCAGCAGGGACCAAAGAGGAACTCAAGGGTTCATGCTCCAAACTGGACAGAATGCAGATCCTTCCAGAAAAAGGAGAACGTGAGAGAGAGAGCTATGGAGAGGAGCCAGGACCACAAGCACACTCCAAAGACTAGGAGAGGGGGGCTTGCGACCACCGAGCCAAGACCTGCTGTGATCACGACCTCTGAGATCTTAGACTTTCGGTCCGAGCCACTCTCGTTTCACCTGCGTGATAGTGAAATGGTTTCTGGAACATTCTCCCACTTGGGGTACTTGTGAAGACAAGCGAGGCCCAGAGAACTGAGATTATTTTTTTGGCCTCCTGAGCTTAAACTTTGATATTTAATGACCCATGATAGCGGTCGGTATCCTAGTAACACAGATCCCCCCTTGGGGATCTATTAACTGTTTAGCATTCCCAGGTCTTAGGGGAATATGTTTTCCGTCTTTCAAAGGGCCTGTTGTAGGCAATTTGGAGAGTAAGATGCAAATATTCCCCTGAGCAGGCTGAACACTGCACTAGGTTTCCTCGGAGCTCACCAACGCACAAAAACACATGCAGGCTTCGCACAAAGAAGGCACAGTCTCATATTTATTTTGAAGTGGCTTCTTGGATCAGCTTGTTAGAGTTGCAAGGGCTACACTAAATGGCTCACAGTGGGAAGGAAGCTTAAAAAGAGACCTGTGGAAGGAAAGTGGAAGCTGCACGGTGGTCACTTACTGGATTTATTGAGCATCTAGTATGTACACAGTAGCCGTTCTGCCCGGCTCTGTACCAGTGCAGGAGCCAGGAAGGTCTGGAATCAAATCGAGCCCCAGCCCCATCACTTCTAGCTGTGTGACCTTGGGCAAGTTCCTTAACCTATCAAGGCCTCAGGCAACTTGCCTCACTACCACCACCCCATTGTTCACTTTGGAAGATTATTAATAATTAGGTCTGTGAATGAATTAAAGCAACATCTCCTCCCTGTAGGCAGGATAAGAGATGGTTCCGTCAGCACCAGGGGCCCCAGCTGCTGTTTACTGATTGTTTACTCCACCTCCACATATTTCATTCATTAATATCCAACACACAATAACCCCATAAGGTAAATGTTTCTCTCCCCATTCTGCCAGTAATAAAGCTGAGGTTAAAGAGTTTACAAGATTTGCTCAAGATCCCGTAAATGGCCCAACTGGGATTCCAACTAGACTAGCCCTGTTTGGCTTCAAAGTTCACAGTCGTCCTGGTAGCCCTGTGAGCCCTGCTTCCTCAACCCCAGTCTGCCTCACACACTCAGGGTACAGTCAGGCCCCTAGAGTTCACAGAGAAGGATCCTGGCAGTCCAGGAAGACCTTGTGATGGAGGAGCATCCAGAGCAGGTGTTCTGGGAAGCAGGTGGAGCTGCTGGGCCTGGGAAGGAAAGGGAGTCACTGCTCCCAAGGAGTCATAGCTTTTATGGGACAACCTGGGTTGTCTCCAGCCCCAAGCCCCACCCAGGCACCTGCCTTGGTTCCCACCCAGAACACAGAAGCGTTTCACTAAAATGGAAGTGGCCTGTGAGCACCACCCTCTCCCAGTGCCGACTGCAGCCGTGTACCAGGTAGAAGTCGATGACCGCTGCAAGCCCCACTGCCCCGCTTCCGGCCACTGCTCGGTCCTCTGGCTAACAGCGCCCCTCATTGCTCCTACCTTCACATCAGCACAGCCCACCTTGGGGTTCAGTCTGGAACCCCTTCCGTTACCCGTCTACACACCCCTACTCTCCAGTCTCAGCCAGTCCTTGGAATCCCGTCTGAATGAGGATGGCTTCCCCAGCTGCCCTCTGCACAGCCCCTGAAGTCCACCTCTGTGTCTCTGAGTGATGAATCCACTCCCGCACCTGAGGCCCGAGAGACATCTCCAGCTCCACAGGCCTGAAAGCACACCCTTGATTTTCCCTGCTCAGCCTGCTCCTCCCCATCCTCCCCATTTCAGTAACTGTAACTCCAGCCTTCCGGCTGCCCGGATCACGAACCTCAGAATTATTCTGGATTCCTCTCCCCGCATGTAATGCACCAGCAGGTCCCTTCATCTATTCAAAAACTACCCAAATCCAGCTTCTTCTGACCCCTCTATGGCCTCCACCCACCACATCTCAGTCTGGTCTGTGTGCCTCCACCCTCAGACCCTCAGTCCAGCAGCTGAGTGGCCCCACTAAAAGGCAGGCCACATCAACCTCCTTCTCAGAACACGCCAAGTCCTTCCCAGCTCACTCAGAGTACAATCCAAGGTCCTTTAGGTCCTATAGGTGAGGCTTGCCAGGGGCAGGCCCAGGCTACATTGTTTGTTCTGGCAGTTATTATCAGCATCTAGTTTCACTGTCAAAAGTGTCTCAAAGAATATAAGTGGGTGCAGCCACTATGGAAAACAGTATAGAGGCTCCTCAAAAGACCAAAAATAGGGACTTCCCTGGTGGTTCAGTGGTTCAGAATCTGCCTTGCAATTTAGGGGATGTGGGTTGGATCCCTGGTCAGGGAACAAAGATTCTACATTCCAAGGAGCAACTAAGCCCATGAACTGCTTCTAGAGAGCCCATATGGCTCGATGAAAAATATCGCATGACCCAGCGAAGATCCCTTGAGTCGCAACTAAGACTCAATGAAACTAAATAAATACATAAATATTTTTTAAAAGACTAAATATAGAGTTGCCATATGATCCTGCAATCCTACTCTTGGACATATATCCAGACAAAACTACTATAATTTGAAAAGAAACATCCCCATGTTCAAAACAGCAATAGCCAAGACAAGGAACCAACCTAAATGTCCACCGACAAATGAATGGATAAAGAAGATGTGGTACATATATACAACAGAATACTTATTTAACTTACATGCAGAGTACATCATGAGAAATGCTGGGCTGGATGAAGCACAAGCTAGAAGCAAGATTGCCGGGAGAAATAGCAATAACCTCAGATATGCAGCTGACACCACCCTTATGGCAGAAAGCAAAGAACTAAAGAGCCTCTTGATGAAAGTGAAAGAGGAGAGTGAAAAACTTGGCTTAAAACTCAGCTCCATAAACTAAGATCATGGCATCCGGTCCCATCACTCCAAGGCAAATAGATGGCAAAACAATGGAAACTGTGACAGACTTTATTTTGGGGGGCTCCAAAATCACTGCAGATGGTGACTGCAGCCATGAAATTAAAAGATGTTTGCTAATTGGAAGAAAAGCTATGACCAACCTAGACAGCATATTAAAAAGCAGACATTACTTTGCCAATAAAGGTCCATCTAGTCAAAGCTGTGTTTTTTCCAGTAGTCATCTATGGATGTGAGAGTCGGACTATAAAGAAAGCTGAGCACTGAAGAATTGATGCTTTTGAACTGTGATGTTGGAGAAGACTCTTGAGAGTCCCTTGGAGTGCAAGATCCAGTCAATCTTAAAGGAAATCAACTCTGAATATTCATTGGAAGGACTGATGCTGAAGCTGAAACTCCAATACTTTGGCCACCTGATACAAAGAACTGACTCCTTGGAAAAGACCCTGATGCTGGGAAAGACTGAAGGCAGGAAGAGAAGGGGATGACAGAGGATGAGATGGTTGGATGGCAACACCGACTTGGTGGACATGAATTTGAGCAAGCTCCGGGATTCAGCGATGGACAGGGAAGCCTGGCGTGCTCTGTCGGTGCGGTCGCAAAGAGTCGGACGCGACTGAGCAACTGAACTGAACTATTTGAACACACAAAAAGAATGAAATAATGCCATTTGCTGCAACGCAGATTGAGCTAGAGATTATCATACAAAGCGAAGGAAGTCACCCAGAGAAAGACAAATATCATATATCACTTACATGTGGAATCTAAAATAGGACCCAAACGAACTTATCTATGAAACAGAGAACAGACTTGTGGTTGCCAAGAGAGAAAGGGAAGCAGTGGGAGTCTGGGGCTAGCAGATGCAAACTATTACACATAGAATGGAAAAACAACAAGGACCTACTGTATACAACAGGGAATGTGTTCAATATCCTGTGATAAACCACAGTGGAAAAGAATCTGAAAAAGAATATATATATACACACACACACATGTATAATTGAGTCACTTTGCTGTACAGTAGAAATTGACTGTAATTTACAACACTGTAAATTATACTGCAGTAAAATAAAAGGTTTTAAAAAGTGTCCTACAGGGGACTTCCCTGGTGGTCCAGTGGTTAAGACTCTGAGCTCTCAATGCAGGAGTTGTGGGTTTGATCTCCAGTCAGAGAACTAGATCCCACATGCCGTGACTAGATTGAAGATCCCACATGCCACAACTAAGACCGGTGAAACCAAATAAAATTTTTAAAGAAAATGTCCAGAGTCAGATGCCATGGTATCTGGCTATGCGACCTGAATGTTTAAGCCTTGGTTTCCTTCTCTACAGTAAGGACGCTAAGTAGGATTTACCTTATGGGGTTATTGGTTATGAGGATCAAATGAAAGGAGCATATAAGTGCACCGTCATACTGGAAATAATAATAGAAAAAATAAGAGTCAATACATTTAGCATTTACTATTACCAGGCAGTGTACTAAAACATTTTATAAATATCATCTCATTTAATTCTCATAGAAACCCTTTGAGGCAGGCACTATCATCAGCTTCATTTTACAGATAAGGAAACTGAAATGCAGGGAGGTTAAGTAACTTGGTCAGAGCCACACAACTGATAAGTGGCAGAGCCAGGATTTGAACCCAAGGTGGGTTCAATTATCCTCCAATTAAAAATAAATAATTTAAAATATACAATCAATTAAAAAAAAAATAGTTGTAACAATATTTCATGCGTACAGCTATAGCACGAGTTAGCAGCCTGTTTTCCTACTGACAGACGTTAATTGGTTTCCAAATGATGCTTGTAGCTTGTATGACCGTTACAATTTTTACAGATCAAGTTTCCAAGTTAGATGTCAAAAAAAAAAAATAAAAACAAAGTTAGATGTCGAGGTACAGCATATTTTTAAAATTTTAGTAATTGTCATATTACTTTCCAAAATGGTTTGAAAACAGTCCATGCTGTCAGCTGTGTTATTTATGGGTTTCTGTTTCCAGGCAACTTCATTAGCACCACGTATTCATCTTTAAAATTTCTGCCAATCTGATGGAAGTATACGTTTTTGAAAACACAGATGGGTTTATGTATACACATTATCCTGCAACTTGCCTTATTCCCCTCAACGATAATAGCAAGGCCATCTTTTCCATTGTTTCTAAACGCTGTTTTTTATGTCACAGATTCATCTCTGTGACTTGGAACACATTTCCTTCCCACCTGGGACAGCTGATCTATGCATGAAATGGGGATGATGATGCTGACCTGCTTTAATTGGCAGGAGAAGGTAGAAATTATTTCAAAACGAGTACAGAATCACTTCACACTCACTGGGACAGCAGTCAGCAAAAAGACGGACAACAACAGATGCTGGGGAAGAGGTGGAAGAAATCGAAACCCTCATACACCGCTGGAGAGAATGCAAAATGGTGCAGACATTAGGGAAGACAGTCTGGCAGCTCCTCAAAAAGTTAAACATAAATACCATAACTTTACTCCTTGATGTATACCCAGGAGAAACAGAAACATCACAGCAGCATTACCCAGATGGTCAACAAGTGGAGACCACCCAAATCCATCAGTGAGGAACAAACAGAATGCAGTAGTGTATCCACTATGGAATACTACTCAGCCATAAAAAGCAATGAGATGCAGGTCCAGCCTATAACACGGATGGGCCTCCAGTGATGCTAAGTAAAAGCCAGCACAAAAGGTCATGTAACACGTGATCCTACTTATGTGAAATGTCCACAAGAGAATAGATGAGAGGTCTCCAGTGCTGGGGTGGGGAGGAGGGGAGTAAGGAGTGACTGCTGACCAGTACTGCATTTCTTCTGAAAATCTGGGGTTAGGTAGTGGTGATGGTTGCACAACCTCGAGAATATACTAAAACCATGGAATTGTACACTTTAATGAGCAAATACGCCCACAAGGCCTCCACTTCTCTTTCCACCCAACATCTGGGGCTCCCCGCTGCCCTCCCTCCTTCCCTTCCACAGCATCTCCACCACTGCCCCTCCCCCCGACCCAGCATCTCCACCCCCAGCTCTGGATATTCATCCCTAGAGAGCTGGCAACAGGTTTCTTTTCAAAGCTCCGCGGTAGGGTTTGTAGATAGCGCTGCCCCCCCTCTCAGACACACCCCCTCCTCTCTATGGCCAGATCATTTACTTATTAAACCAATTAGATTAAATGACTCACGCCACACCCTTGGGCAGGAAGCAGGTAAACAGCTCACAAAGAGTCTGACTTGCACTGCTTGAAAGGGCCTGTTTCTGTCTCAGCCTAGACTCTCCTTACCAGTGCCCCCTCCCACTCCCAGCAGCCCCCACAAAGAGCTTCTCAGATGGCGGGAGGAAACCTGAGATGCCGCCCCTACCTACAGTGCTTTCTCACCCCCTAGGAAGCCCACACCAACCCCTCTAAGCGCTGACACAATAGTCTTATCTCCACTGCTCACAAAGCCAGCAGGCCACCAGCTCAGCTTCTGGGCAAATGCACGCAGGATTCCTGTTCTCCAAAACACTTGTCCTGGTGCAATGTGGCCAGGAGGGTACCTTGTTCTGCGAGCCCTCTGCCGCCACAGCTCAGCCCCCGCAGAGGGCACCCGCCGCCCTGTCCACGGCTGCTCCATGTCTGTCAAAATGTGCTTGGGCTGGATGGCACGCAGAGGTCCTGCAGCTGGCTGGCTAAGAAGGGGGAGGGGGACCCTCACTCATCTTACCTGAAAAACAAGGGTTGGGGGCTGGATTCTCTCTCCGGGTTCTAAGACTCAGTCCTGTGAGCACAGACTACATTCGCCAGGTCCTGGACGGGGCCACTGTCATAAAGTCTCCTCTCAGGACAAGGCAAAGGCTCTCCGGGAGTGAGGACAAGAGGGTCCCTTCTGCTCCCTGCTTCCACCATCTCAACCCACAGCACCCTTCTCTGCCCTGTAGTCCAGGGCTGTAGTTGGGGAACACACCATGGAGACCACAGAGAACCACCCAGTCCTGCTCTCAGCATCTCCTTCCAAACACCACCTCAGAGGCAGCCCCTCCCCACCACCCCCAGCCTGGAATCCAGGAGGGAGGTGTGATTTGAGTCAGATCCTGTCCTAGAGTGAACCACATCCTCCTGGCACCCCCCCCTACCCCCCTGCCCTGATCCAGACATTTCCGCCTTTGTATATTTATAAGAGTCTCTTAAAATAGATCCCAGCAAACAGGAGCAGAGACCTGATTTAGGTCGAAGAAATGAGCATTGGGGAAAGTAAAGACTCCTGGAGCAAAGCTGCTCTTTGCCTTCCCATTCCACGTCCGGGTTTCAGGATCAGCCCGGTCCTCCAGGAGAGCTCCCCTCCCTATCCATGGTGGCTACTCCTGTTGGCCCCCGACCTCTCAATGCTGAGTTTCCTAAAACACAATGACCCTAGAAAGTTAAAGTTGCTCAGTTGTGGCCAGCTCTTTGTGACCCCATGGACGGTAGCCTGCCAGGCTCCTCTGCCCATGGAATTCTCCAGGCCAGAATACTGGAGTGCGTAGCCGTTTACTTCTCCAGGGGATCTTCCCAACCCAGGGATCAAACTCAGGTCTCTCACATTGCAAGTGGATTCTTTACTACCTGAGCCACCAGGGAAGCCCTCTAATGCTCACTTATTATGAAGCAAATGCACTCTGCAAAGTACTTCCAGGCTGTCAGCCCTTTGCTAAAGGAGCCCATCCCCCCACATAAATGGGGTCCTGGTTCCAGAGGGAGGGGGCATAGAGGACCAGTAGGGGGATCAGTAAGGGGATCAGTAACTACAGACATCCTTGGGACAAAGTGTCCACCTATGAAGAGCTGCAGAGCAGCATCCCAGGAGTGTGTCTGCCTCAGACATCTGCTTGGACTTGGCAGAGTCTCCCGGTCGGGTGAGAAAAACCAGTAGAGTCTCCACCTTTCCCAGTGGAGCCTGGTGCTTCTGCCCAGCGCGAGTCACACAATGTCTGGTCAGTCTTCCTGGGCTGTGTGGGAGAAAGGGCTTCGGCTCCCTCACTCCCTTCTGAGAAAGGGCTTGTTCTATTTTGCAGTGTGGGAAGCCTCCTGGGGGGATATTTGTGGAGACAGAGGGCTGTATCTTTCTTCCCTTATGCTGGCTTGCCTAAGTCCCCAGTCAGAGAAGGTCATGCCTAAATGGAGTCTGTGTGTAATTCCTGGCCAGGGGAGCAAGGACTGTAGAGCTCTGCTTTAGGGGACTTTGTAGAGGAGAGGTCAGAGGGAAAAGGCCAGGGCTGAGGAGGTGTGAAAGACTGAAGGCAGGAAAAGGGGACGATGGAGGATGAGATGGTTGGATGGCATCACCGACTCGATGGACATGAGTTTGAGCAAGCTCTGGGAGTTGGTGACGGACAGGGAAGCCTGGCATGTTGCAGTCCCTAAGGTCACAAAGGGTTGGACACGACTGAGCAACTGAACTGAGAACTGAGGAGGTGGGTATGGGGCTTGGGATGGTGGAGAGGGTTTGAGGCAGATCAGAGTGACTCAGTGGTAGAGAAGTCTTCTGCCAATGCGGAAGACTCAGGTTCAATCCCTGGGTAGCGAAGATCCCCTGGAGGAGGGCATGGCAACCCATGCCAGTGTTCTTGGCTGGAGAATCCCATGGACAGAGGAGCCTGGAGCAGCCACAGTCTAAGAAGTCACAAGAGTCGTACATGACTGAGCACACACACAGAGACTCTGATGCTCCAGGGGATGTCTGCAGAGAACCCAGCCTGGGCTCAACAGGTAAAACAGAAAATACTGTCTGAAGGTAAGTCTGGGTCCTTCTGAGGAGCCAGAGACTATGTGAAAGATCTGGAAGCTTTCCATTTATTAACTAAGATTACTTGGACGCCCACCCTTGGACCAGCCTGGGGCTGCAGAGAAAGTGAGAAATGACTGCAAGAGGAGACATTCTGGCCCCGCTGCCTGGGACTTGGGATACGTAATTTTTCAGCTCTTTTCCACTTCATTTGAGAATCACCAGGGACTTCCCTGGAAATCCAGTGGTTAGAACTTTGTGCATCCACTGCAGGGGCTCAGGTTTGATTCCCTGGTTGGGAGGTAGAATCCTGCATGCCATGTGGCACAACCAAAAAAACAAACAAAAAACCACACCAAATATTAAAAAATTTGGGCAGATTCTTTACTGTCTGAGCCATCAGGGAGGCCCACACCTTCCCCCACCGCCCCCCCCCCCAAAAAAAACCTGATAATCGTCAGGAATTCTTTTCACATCAATACCAAGCCTTTACTCAAGTGCTCCTGACACGTGGCCGCCAAGCCCCTGCTGGAGACGCCCAGGGCCAGTATGGGGTGTTCTGCGTGCGAGGTCGGGTGGTGGTGGCCTCACTGATGGGTGGTTCCCGTTGTCAGCATCCCTTCCTTTTGAAGGACTTCCCGGAACAAGCCTAACCCTCTTACAGGGAAGCACTTCAAACCGGTGGAGCCAGTATGGGCAGGGGGTGCAGGTGGTTGCTGGCAGCACTGCAGGCCTCTAGCCCCTCCCCTCTAAGCTCCATCAGTCCATCTACACCCTGGGTCTCTGCCTCAGTCACGTCAAAACTCCGAGGCAGCAGGAAGCGTCTGGTTCACTCCCCAGGAGGAGGCCCCAGGAAACTGCCAGACAGGCTGTCTGCCAAGGGCAGATAAAGGGATGGGGAGGAGCCTTTCAGTAGAACACTGGTGACTTAGAAAGGCGTGGAAGGCCTCACTCACTCACCTGGAAGGATGCTCACATCTGAGTCATGTGGGAAAAAGTCATCATATATATTACAGAAGTGAAGCTAGCCCAGCAACATTTACAACTGTCATAGCCTAAGGAGACATGGTGGGCAGACGTCGTGTGGTGAGGTGGATGGGACCTTGGAACAGAAAAGGGCCCTCTGAAAGGAAACAGGAATGAAGTGTGCACTTCAGTTCGAAAAGACGTACCCAGGACTTCCCTGGTGGGCCAGTGGCTAAGACTCTGCATTCCCAACGCAGGGGGCCTGGGTCCAGTCCCTGCTCAGGCAATTAGATCTCACAGGCTGCAGCTCAGACCCAGTGTAGCCAAATAAAGTATTAAAAAGAAATGATGTACCCAACTTGGTTTACTGTAAAAAATGTACCGTAATAACTAACTTAAGATGTGTATAATAAAGGAAACTAGATGTGAGATAGGTTTCCGTGGTGGCTCAGCGGTAAAGAACTTTTCTGCCGATGCAGGAGACACAGGTCGGGTTCTTGGATTGGAAAGATCCCCTGGAGAAGGAAATGGCAACCCACTCCAGTATTCTTGCCTGGGAAATCCCATGCACAGAGAAGGCTGGTGGGCTACAGTCCATGGGATCGCAAAGAGTTGGACATAACTGAAGCGCCTTAGCCTGGAGATGTGAGGTAAATTACAACTCCCTGTACTATCTATACTTTTTTGTAAATATAAAACTATTTTGAAATAAAAGCTTTATTTAAAAGTGCACTTTTGTCTTTAGATATAGGGCTTTGTATAGGCATAAACAAAACTGAGCAGAAAGCATGTCAGACCTCTGTGCTGGTTACTTCTCAGAAGACATTGTTTGCATTTTATGCCTTCGAGTTTTTTTTTTAAATACAGTTTTGAAGGAGATAGAAATAAAATAGAGGAGAATCAAAATTAGAAACCTGTGCTATATTCCACCGTCCTGTGATAGGATGGGCCCTGGGGCAGGAGTCCTTGTTCTCTCATGAGCTTTGTGACCCCTCTGACCGTCGGTCTTCTCCTCTATAAAATTATGACTTTTAAGGATATTCCAGGGACTTCTCTGGGGATCCAGTGGTTAAGAATCCACCTTCTAATCCAGGGGACTGGGGTTTGATCCCTGGTTGGGGAACTAAGATCCCACATGCTGGGGGCAGCTATACCCGAACGATGCAACTACTCAGTGCTTGTGCTGCAACAAAAGATCCCACATGACGGCCTGATGCAGTAAATGATAAATACGCATTAAAAAAAATAATAATAATATTTATCTACTGTATATAAAATAAATAACTAAAAAAAAAGACAGTTAACAAGAACCTATGGTACATACAACATAGGGAACTCTACTTAATACTCTATAATGACCTATATGGGAACAGAATCTGAAAGGTGGATATATGTATATGTATAACGGATTCACACTGCTATACAGCTGAAACTAACACAACATTGTAAATCCACTACACTCCAATCAAAATCAATTTTTTAGACAGGGAGGGAGATGGGAGGGAGGTTCAAAAGGGAGGGGATATATGTATACCTATGGCTGATTCATGTTGAGGTTTGACAGAAAACAACAAAATTCTGTAAAGCAATTATCCTTCAATAAAAAAATAAACTAATTTTTTTTAAAGGGATATTCCAAATGTTATCTTCTGAGATTCGGTGATAAACACACATAAATGAAAACTACATTTTGTTGGCAGATCTATCATGTTCCATTAAGTATTACAGATTACAGTTCCCCAATACATTTAATGGGCTTGCCTGGTGGCTCAGACAGTAAAGAATCCGCCTGCAATGCAGGAGACATGGGTTCGATCCCTGGCGGGGGGACATCTCCTGGAGAAGGGAATGACTACCCATCCCAGTATTCTTGCCTGGAGAATCCCATGGATAGAGGAGCCTGGCAGATTACAGCCCATGGGGTTGTAAAAGAAGTGGACGTGACTTAGAGACAACAACAACAACATGATACGTTTAAATTAGTTTGGTCCCTAAAAACATTCTGAACTACACAGAATTTTTCAGGGACAAGTCTATAGGTACACTGTACCAGTGCAGTTTTTGAGGTTAAAAAAATGTGAGAGAAATTGGGTTACAGTCTGATTTATAAGAAGAGTATTGGCCGAGGCTTAACTGGCTCAAATCTATGCAAATAGAAGAAGACAAAAAACCATGGATGGAGTTGCAAGTGGCAGTCCTCCCACTTGTCACCAATCTAGGGCTCTTCATGGGAGAGGGGTGAAAACACTTGGCGGGCTCCACACAGCTTTGTTTCCAGCTCCCCACCCACCGCCCCCAACTCCTATCAGCTCCGGATGCCGGCGATTTGAGAGGCAGACCCATTCAGAGAGCTATCTCCTGGCAGACAGCAAACCTGGGCTAGGTGAACCGAGGGTCTTTGGGATCCTCCCCCAAAGACAAAGGAGGGTGGCGGGGAGACAATATCTCACCTAGTGGGACATTCCGAAAATGGGGCGTGAAAGCGTGAGAAAGGCCAGAAATCGCAGAAGATCACCCCACAGATGGAGACAAATGTCTCCCCTTGGCAAATTTCAGCAAGAGCCAATTCTTAATTGATCTGGGGTTTATCCAAAGAAACTCTGTGGTCCAAGAAGGATGGGGTTGGGGAGACGGTGTAGACAGACCTTCCTTCCCCTCACTGGGCTCTCAGGGTCCCAGGTGGGAAAGGACACTGGGGCCAACACTGGTTCCTGGCGACGGTCAGCATGGTGCTCATCCGCCCCTCACTTTACCCTTTCACTTGGTTTTTATTTATGCCAGACAGAGAGTCAAAGCAGAGCTACCAGATAACCAGCTAACTCACTGCTTAAGAGTGAGTTAGTACTTAACTAGTGTAGAAGTCTGCTTAACCTTGTGAACACAAAGGGGAAAGATGAGTCTTTTACAAAAGCATCAGTAGAGAGAAATTAACATAGTACAATATTGTGTGCATACCAGGGAAGTACTGTCCCTGGTGGTCCAGTGGCTAAGACTCCAAGCTCCCAATGCACGGGGCCCAAGTTCCATCCTCAGTCAGGGACCCAGATCTTGCATGGTTCAACTATAGACCCCGAATGCTGAAACTAAGACCCTCATAGCCAAATAAATAAGTAGAAGACGTGGTACAACCTGATAAATAAATAAAAATATGTTATCCTTGGTCCAGGGAGATTGCACGTGCCTCAGCGCAACTAAGCCCGTGTGCCACAGCTAAAGCCTGTACTCTACAACAAGAGGAACCATCGCAATGAGAAGCCCCTGCTCTCCGCAACTAGAGAAAGCCCAACTGCAGCAACAAAGACCCAGAGCAGCCAAAAATGAATTAATTTTTAAAAATATATATATACACCAAGGCAAACTGAATATAACAGTAGTCTCTGTTACGAGGTCTACACTTCCTTCCAGCCCGTGCCGGTCAGCATGCATGATAATCTGATCAATGACCCATGCTGTCTGGCACAAAGAAGAGAGACCAGCGTGGTAGGATACCAGTGCTGCTCACAGTCTCACTCCCTTTGCCCTTATCTCAACAGGGCACTCAGACCCCTCTCCCTCCGCCCACCCATGATTTTACAACTGTGATAGGACACCCCTTTAATCCCCTCCTTCTTCCTATAAAACTCACTGCCTTCTACAGGTTTAGGATTTCAGATACTAGAGGCCTGTGGCCCATCTGTACTCTTCTGGTTTCCTCAGCTCTTTTCCTCCCAACTCATCTGTTCTTCTCTTCCTGCCTTTCCCCAGCTTTCCTTCTTTCCTTGGAGTAGCACAGACCACCCCCTAATTTCTGAGTTAGGGGTTCCAAAGGACGGGGAGAGAGTCATGAGGCCAGTGCTGTGGGCAGAGAATGTTAGTCACTCAGTCGTGGCCGACTCTGCAACGCCATGGACTGCAGCCCACTAGGCTCCTCTGTTCTCAGGATTCTCGAGGCAGGAATACTGGAGTGAGTTGTCATTCCCTTCTCCAGGGGATCTTCCTAACCCAGGGATCGAACCCGAGTCTCCTGCATTGCAGACAGATTCTTTACAGTCTGGGCCACCAGGGAAACCCCGGTGGGCAGTGAAGGCATGGTTTGATCCTATTATTTTTGGCTGTTGGGCAGTAGGTTCATCTTACTGCACCTTTTCTCAATAACCAATTCTTGCATGTTGGCGGGGTGGGGCGGGTATTAAGACTTTGTTTTCTGAGGGCTGCTTGTTCAGTTTTAGGCTGAGTGGCACTTGATAATATAAGGCAGGCTTAGCTGTCACCTTGGCCAAGCTTCCCGGGGCACAAAGAAATGGGCCACGTTGAATGTTCCTTGATCTACGGTCCAGAGCAGGGCTGGCAGAACCCCCATGCAAAGTGTCAGAGAAAGGGACATGACCCGGTGGTGGGCTTTGGAGTCATATATCCCTGCGTGTGAACCCTGGTTCTGCCACTTAGCTGCTGTACTACTACTACTACTAAGTCACTTCAGTCGTGTCCAACTCTGTGAGACCCCAGAGACGGCAGCCCACCAGGCTCCGCTGTCCCCGGGATTCTCCAGGCAAGAACACTGGAGTGGGTTGCCATTTCCTTCTCCAATGCATGAAAGTGAAAAGTGAAAATGAAGTCGCTCAGTTGTGTCCGACTCTTTGCGACCCCATGGACTGCAGCCTACCAGGCTCCTCTGTCCATGGGATTTTCCAGGCAAGAGTACTGGAGTGGGTTGCTACATCCCAGATAAATTCTGACCCTCTGTGAGCTGTGGGCTTCTCAGCTGAACACCGGAGCTCACGAGCTCTGGCAGAAAGGGACTGGAAGACAACCTCACATGGAACTGCTGAGCCGGGCAGTATGTTCTGAGTTGAGGACCACCACCCATAAGTGGTCCATGAAATCAGTTTCAGTTCAGTTCAGTTGCTCAGTCGTGTCCAACTCTTTGCGACCCCATGAATTGCAGCAATCCAGGCCTCCCTGTCCATCACCAACTCCCGGAGTTCACTCAGACTCACGTCCATCAATTCAGTGACGCCATCCAGCCATCTCATCCTCTGTCGTCCCCTTCTCCTCCTGCCCCCAATCCCTCCCAACATCAGAGTCTTTTCCAATGAGTCAACTCTTCACGTGAGGTGGCCAAAGTACTGGAGTTTCAGCTTTAGCATCATTCCTTCCAAAGAACACCCAGGGCTGATCTCCTTCAGAATGGACTGGTTGGAAATCAGTTTAGTGGGACACAAACAGTATCTGTACAGAAAGGAAAACCTCACTGTCACCCTCCACCTTGTAGCTGGCGGAAGTATCGTGCTGTTAGCTTGCTCCTGTTAAATCTGGAACACAGGTGTGTGTGTTTGTACTGGCAACGCAAAGTGCACTTTTTTGTGGATCATGGCAAAGAAGTTTGAAACCCTGACACAGAAGGATCAGCTAAGATCTGGGGAAAACACGGCAGGTGATGTCACACCCGGGTCCTATGCGGAATATCCTGTCTGAATCTATAGATGACGGCCTGACACTCATGTGTCCATTCTTCTCAAACTCCCTGGCCCATCACCCCAAGGCTCCCCTGTGCTCTCTTCTCCTCCCCTACCCTTGGGCTCAGGTTCAGCATCTGTATAACCACTCCCCTGGCTGGGGCTTGCTTACCTCTCCCGAGTCCAACCATGAACTCCCTGAGGGCAGCTGGCAGCTTCTTATCCCTTTTTCTCAACAGCTGGCCGCACAGGCCCTGCACTGGAAGGGAAGTGGCTGGCAGGACAGGGGGACACTCAGTAGCAGGGAGGGAGCCCAGGTCTGGGGAGGGAGGGCAACTGGGTCCCTTTAGAATATAACTCAACAGCACTTACTGAAGGCTCACGCTTTGCCAGGAACTATGTTGGCACCATCACTGGCATAGTATTTAACTTCAAAAGAACATGAATTATTATCCCAATTTTAAGGGTGAAGAAACTGAGGTTCACTCAACAAGGAAGCAGCAGAGAGTTGAACACTAGATCTTATTATTCACTTGTTCCTTCATTCACTTATTCTTTCAAAGGATACTTAACAAATGCCCACAATACACTAGGCACTGTGCCCAGGATCAAAGACACAGAGAGAGACGACCAGTCCCTGACCTCAAAGGAGAGCTAAAGACACTTGAATACGAGAATCTGGTAAATGCTTAGAGAAGGGTGTAGACAGAGGGGGCTGGATTTGAGGCACATTTCACGATTCTACAGGAGAGGTGGGAGGAGTAGTGATTCTTACATTTTACTTAAACACAAGTCAACAATGTCGGATTTTTCTCTTTCCTTTTCTTTCTCCTTTTCTTTAAACAGCATGCATTATTTGCATAATTTTAGCAAGAAGGACACAGGTGGTAAGTGGCATTCGGATGCTCTGGAGGTGAGCAGAGTGAGGCCTGAAGAAGGGGAGACTGCTGAGGCTTGAGGCCCCGGGGGGCCCTGCCCTAGAGTCAGCGCTTATCTGCGTGGTAGATGGTCAGGAAGGGAGGCAGGGCTGCTGGGAGACAGAAGCCGACTTTGGCCAATCTCTCGTCTGACAAGCTCCAAGCTCCTTAAAGACAGGAATTCACGGCTCCACACAGCAAGGAGGAGTGAGCAGCGAGCCCGAGGCTCATCTTACAGGTCAGAAATCTGAGACAGAGACAGGAAAAGACGCTTTGTGCCAGAGCCGGGAGGATTTTGACCCCGATGGCAGCGATGTCGGGGCTCCCAGGAAAGGCGGGCTTGTTGTGGGGGTGGGGGTGAGCCAAAGTCACAGCCCTGGCAGGAGAGGCAGAACTGGGAGGTATGGCCCCTGGGTAGGTGCAGGACGGGTGTGTAGTTGAAAGAAAGAGGTGGGCCAGGTGTGGCCATCCAACAGGGAGGCCCCGGGGCATGAGTCACGTGCACTCCCGGAAGCACCCAGATCTCATGGGAAAGGCCAGGGAGCAGTGGGTGAACCCCACAGGCGGACTGCTGGCCTCTTGAGTCACCCCATCCATTTAGGAGTTGTTACTCGGGAACTTCTTTAAACAAAAGGAAAGATGTCACCCATCCTGAAATCAGGTGAAGGGGTGGTCACACCCTCCATCCACATCAGCACTGAGAACGCCCCACCCCAGACTCCCCCAGCTCCTTCCCAGGCCTGGCGTGGCCTCTCTTCCTGAGGCTCTTCTGTCCCTCTTGTCCTTCCTCCCACCGGCCCCTCCTCCCTCCTCTGCCGCCTCTGCAGCAGGGTCTCCACCCCACGACTCCTGCGCCACCTTCCGTGTCCTGATCATCGGGAACTAACAAGCCGTCCCTGCAGGCCGTGACAATATCCTCCATCTGGGACGCTGGCCACGGGCAGGCGAGGGGCCCGGCAACAGCTGCTTCTCAGAACTCGGAGGGGGTAGGGGCACCAGGGCGCAGGAAGCCCTGTCGACAGGTGGCTTGCATAGGCTGGCCAACTGGGTCCATGCCCCAAGGGAGGCAATGGTGAAACCGCCCACAAACAAGTTCCTTTGCCTGGACCGGATCTCCCCTCCAGGAAGAACACCCAATCCTCACCCTGAGTGTCTGGTTTATCCCGAAGCCCGAGATGCCCAGACTCCTCTCCCCGGGCCTTTGCTGTTAGCATTTAGGGGGCCCTAGATCCCTTCCGGGGCTGGGACAAAGGTGTGTGACAGGGGCGGCAGCAGAGTGCAAGAAGGCCCTACCCTAGCTGGCTGAGACACCACCCACGCCCCACCCAGTGTGTGCCTATACCCACACAGGGCTAGCATCCTTACTTAAGTCACCTGCTTGGACCTTAACTTTTTGACCACCACAACCCTAGACCTAAACAAAAGTCAGAAGGACCACAGCCAGACAGGAGACTCCTATGATGCTAGCTAGCTCATCCTGCCGCTAGTTCAAGCTTCCAGAGGGGGAAGACCAGCCCCTAGAAACCTCCCCAGGCCCCTCAGAGTATTGTCCTCAGATTTTATTAACACACTGTTGGGGTCTCTGGGCTCTGACCCACAGCACCCCACCCCCCCAAGATTTTGTACATTCTCATCAAAACTCCACTGCTGGGTTCCTAGACTCACCGACTCATCATTTAACTGGTTTTCCCAATTTTACTATCCAGGGTGCCCCCATGGCCATCCAGATGCTGGAGGAGCCTCGTTAAAGATGGACTTGGGAACATCCAGGAAGACAAAGTTATAAATGCGGCCTTATCAATATCCATTCCTCAGCTCTGGTGTCCTAGGTCTAACTCACCCCCACACATCTGCTTTCCCTCAGTTTGTTGTTCCAATCAGGAGGCTTTCTTTTCTTGCAGGTTCCATTCCAGTCATATCTGCCCACCCCCCTACCCCAACCCATGATCCCACACATGCAGGAATCCTTCCTTCCTGAGTGTGTGTGCACACTCAGTCATGTCCAACTCTTTGTGACCCCATGGACTGTAGCCTGCCAGGCTCCTCTGTCCATGGAATTCTCTAGGCAAGAATACTAGAGTGAGTAGCCATTTCCTCCTCCAGGGGGTCTTCCCAACCCAGGGATCAAACCCACGTCTCTTATGTCTCCTGTGTTGACAGGCAGATGTTTTTACCAACTGTGCCACCTGGGAAGCCCTTTGCTTCCTGAGAGATCATTGAAAACCAACATGGGAGGAGACCAAAACAAACAACCCCCCCAAATAAAAAACAGATCAAGAACAAACAGGAATCAGGAAATCAGGACATCAGCATCACGTGGGTCCACAGATGTAACTATTAAACTTTATCCCGGGTCCGAGAGCATCCCTCGAGTACACGGTCCAGGACACTGGTTTGAAGCATCCAAAGCCAGCAGTGTGTGACCGTGTAGTGCCCCGTAGTCTGGAGTGTGTAGTTTCAGGGAGGCAAGTGGACTTGGGTGGAAAGCGGGGTGTGGGAGCAGAGGGTGGGGACCCAGGATCTCATTCAAAACCACCTCTCAGGGATTTCCTGGGCAGTCCAGTGGTTAAGTGACTTCGCCTTCCAGTGCAGAGGGTGTCGGTTTGATACCTGGTTGGGGAGCTAAGATCCCAGGTGCCTCGTGGCCAAAGAACCAAAACATAAGAAAGACAGAAGCAATATTGTAACAAATTCAATAAAGACTGTAAAAATGGTCCATATCAAAACACAACAAAACACCTTTCAGCGTTAAGAGGCATAAAGGTATAAAGGCAGGCCTCATGATACCCATCAGAGGCAGCATCAAGCGGGAAGAGGAAAAACAATCTCTCTTTGGGTCAACTGTGGGGCACTGCTAAGGTATTAATAAGCCCAGGAGAAAGCACAGAGGACTTGGCAAGTGGCCAGGGCAGGGGAGGGGCATCAAACTAGAGGAGGAGAGGGAGGTCTGTTTAGTGTTTAGCCGCTGCTCTGAAAATCTGGGGTGGGCATCCCAGTTCGGGGATAGGGGAGGTCAGGGACTAAGAAATCCAGCAGTCAATGGTCGAGACTCCACGCTTCCAATGCAGAGGGCACGAGTTTGATCCCTGGTAGGGGAACTAAGATCCCACATGCTGCACAGAACAGCCAAAACAAGAAAAGAAAAAAGAAAGCCAGAGGACACTGTACCCAGAAGGTGACTCAAGGATCACAATGGCAAGGAGGTGCTTAGGGCAGGAACCCGGACTCCCTGGAGGGTGGCCATTCCACAAGAGAAGAGCAGTGAGGAGATGACAGGCAGACCTCACCAAGAACAGGATGTCTACCTCCCAGCATGGAGACAGGTGAAGGTGAAAGGACGGCGACGGGAAAGCTAAGCATGGCAGCAAGGAACCCCCACCTGGTTCAGTACTCAGAAAGAATGGACAAAGGCGGTTCCTCCAGAAGAAAATGCAGTCACCACGTGACCCAGCAATTCCACCTCTAGAGTGTACATCCAAGAGACCTGAAAACTGGTGTCAAAACAAATATTTATGCACCAGTGTTCAGCACTATTCACAACAGACAAGGCTGGAAGCCACTCAAATGTCCCATCAGAGGATGAGTGGAGACACAAACTGTGGTCTGTCCCACACAATGGAGTATGAGTCAGCCAGAGAAAGGAACCAGGTACTAATTACATGTCACAGTATGGATGAACCTTGAAACCATGAGGCTAAGCGAAAGACGCCAGTCATAAAAGGTCACATACTGTATGAATCCATTTATACAAAATATGCAGAATAGCTAAATCCACAGACAGGAAGCAGATTAGAAGGTGGCAGGGTTGGGGGAAGGAGGAGAGTGTCTGCCTGAGGCGTACAGAGTCTCCTTGCAGGCTGATGAAAACGTTTCAGAACCAGGCACAGGTGATGGTTACACAATACGGAGGGTGTACTGAATGCCATTGAACTGTACATTTTAAAAGGTCAGTGTTATATGAATTTTATTCCAGTTAAAGAAAGAAAAATGAATGAATGAATGGAGGCAGTAAGGAAGCCCAGGGAACAAGGCTGAGAGATGACAGAAGAGAAAACAGGAACTAGAGGTGGGCCAAAGGCTGAGTTAACACAACTTGCTCTCGGAGTCCACAGCACTCAGCCTTCTCTCTGCCCCAGTCCTTGACAGGGTACCTGACAAGTCACATCTGTGGGCATAGCTGGGGTTCTCCTAGGTTCTCCAGGACCTAACAAACGCCAACCCTTTCTCCAGGCCTCAAGAAAAGGTATTGGAATACAAGTGAGGGAAAAAGACACGAAAAAGCTTTTATCAATAATTTATAGATACATATGTAAACACTCACTGGAAAAGACCCTGATGCTGGGAAAGATTGAAGGCAGGAGAAGAAGGGTATGATGGAGGATGAGATGGTTGGGTGGCATGACCGACTCGATGGACATAAGTTTGAGCAAGCTCTGGGAGTTGGTGATGGACAGGGAAGCCTGGTGTGCTGCAGTCCCTGGGGTCACAAAGAGTCAGACACGACTGAGAGACCGAACTGAACTGATGCAAACACAAAATATACCCTGCCAGCAAAGTATGTACCGATGTATACATATTTTTATGATATAAACCATTCGTGGGGACGTCCCTGGTGGTCCAGTGGTTAAGATTCCATCCTGCAATGCAGGGGACGCCAGTTCAATCCTTGATGAGGGAACTAAGATCCCACAGGCTGTGGAGCAACTAACCCTGCACGTCACAGCTGGAGAGTCTGTGTGCTGCCACAAAGACCCTGAGTGTACCAACTAAGACCTGATGTAATCTAACCAACTAATTAATTGAAATAAATTATTCAAGAGCATTGATATTCTTGTCATTCTTAGTAACCATGAGTCCCCTGCTTCCACCAATTCCTTGGGACACAACTTTAAGAAAAAAATGCTACCCGAAGGTAAGACTTAATGCTGAATGCTCCAACACAGTCAGGACTACCATTAGCCTGAGATCAAAGGGTGGATCTCAGCCTCTGCTGCTACGCATGGGATCTCGGAGGCAAGGAAAGCCACATTCCTCGGGAAGCTGTCCCAAGTCAAACTAATTTTACCTGAATGCGGGCCTCCCTGCCTTAAGCCACCATCCTTCCAATCCTTCAGGGCTGCTGCGGAATGAGGAGGAGGGAGAAGAGACTTCGGAGGACTCACCTCCTGACCTCCTGACCTCCTGGCTCCTAAATTCAGGATCAGGGTTAGGTAAGCACCTAGCCAGTGTATTAAAAAGCAGAGACATCGCTTTGCCAACAAAAGTCCATATAGTCAAAGCTATGATTTTTCCAGTAGGCATGTCCGGATGTGAGAGTTGGACCATAAAGATGGCTGAGAACCAAATAATTGATGCTTTCAAACTGTGGTGCTGGAGAAGACCCTTAAGCGTCCTTTTGACTGCAAAGAGATCAAATCAGTCAATCCTAAAGGAAATCAAACCTGAATATTCATCGGAAGGACTGATGCTGAAGCTCAATACTTTGGCCACCTGATGCAAAGAGCTGACTCATTAGAAAACACCCTGATGCTGGGGAAGACCGAAGGCAAAAGGAGAATGGGTGGCAGAGGATGAGATGCTTGGATGGCATCACCAACACAACGGACATGAGTTTGAGCAAACTCTGGGAGACAGTGAAGGACAGGGAAGCCTGGCATGCAGGCCATGGGGTCACAGAGTCAGACATGGCTGTGACTGAACAACACCACCACCAACAAGCAGAGTTCAGTTTAATGTACAGTCCTGGCTGTCTGAAATGCCAGAGCCTGCCTGCAATATGGACTCTCCTGCTGGTGCATTTTGGAGAATGGGAATTAAGACCCTTTTCTAAAGTTGACCTATGCCCATGAAGATGAAAATTGCATTAAGAAGACTTTAGGCTAAGTGACCGATGAGAAGCACTGTCAACCTTTCCAGCAAGAACTCCATGGCCACTGGGCCATCAGTCCTAGAAGATGGAGAAAACCCACCCCCTACCTTGATGGCTGCTGTCACTTTTATTAATTTCTAAAAACCATCTCTAAATCTTGATGATTTATGTTTAAATGAGATAGAAAACATACCTGAAGTGATGTTAAAGCTCATAGATAAAGGCAGGAACTACTGAGGAAATTGGTTGAGATACTGACAGTTTTTAAACTCTTGATAAATACAGTGGTGAATTACTAAAAATGTTCCCTCTAGGATCAAGACAACATTCATTGTAAAAAAAAAAAAAAGACAACATTCATTATATTTCAACATTAAAGATCTTAGTCACCACAGCAAGGTGAGAAAAATAAATAAAGGGCATAATGAATAAAACTGTATTTATTCTTAATTGAAAGATTATATACTTAGAAAACCTAAAGTAATTGACAAACTATTAGAATTAATGAATTAATGTAGCAGGATTGCAAGATACAGGGTCAATATACAAAAGTCAATTGTATTTTCTATATACTACCAATAAACAATTGAAAATGAAATTTAAAATACAAAGTTTACGAGAGTATGAAAAAGCATTACACTGGAATACATTTAGTGAAAGATGGGCATATGAGCTTGACATTGAAAACCACAAACCACTGTTGAGAGAAATTAAAGAAAACCTACAGGGAAGTCCCTGGCAGCCTAATGGTTAGGATTTGGCCCTCTCACCGCCAGAACCCAAGTTCAATCCCTGGTCAGGAAACTAAGACTGCAAGTCACAGGGTGCAGCCAAAACAAGAAAAAAAAAGAAAGAAAAAAGGGGAAGGAAGAAAAGCGTCATTAAGGAAAGTGTCATTAGGGAAAGAGAAAGCCTACATAATAGAGAAGTACTCCATTTTTGTGAGTTGGAAGGCTCAATATTACTAAGATGTCCATTCTCTCCCAATTTTATTCCATTCAACATCCCAGCAGACATTTTCTAGAACTTAATGAGCTGATTCTAAAAATTTTTGGAAAGCTAAAGGACCACAGATAGCTAGGACTATCATAAAGGAAAAGAAAAAAGTTGGAAGACTTATACTATAAGATTTCAAAACTTACACTAAAGAGGCAGCAATTAAGACAGCATTATATGAGTATCAAATTTGGATAGTTCACAGACTTCCCTGGTCATCCAGTGGTTAAGACTTGGGCTTCCACTGAAGGGGGTGTGGGTTCAATCTCTGGTCAGGAACTAAGATCCCACATGCCACATGACACGACCAGAAAAAAATTGTTTTGGATAGTCCAATAGGAAGTCTAGAATACACATACACACACACAATTGGTTTTCAATAAGGATTCTAATGGAATTCAATGGGGAAAGGAAAATATGAAAATATTTTAAAACAGAGTTCAGTTCAGTCACTCAGTCTTGTCTGACTCTTTGCGACCCCATGAGTCGCAGCACGCCAGGCTTCCCTGTCCATCACCAACTCCCGGAGTTCACTCAGACTTGCGTCCATCGAGTCAGCGATGCCATCCAGCCATCTCATCCTCTGTTGTCCCCTTTTCCTCCTGCCCCCAATCCCTCCCAGCATCAGAGTCTTTTCCAGTGAGTCAACTCTTCGCGTGAGGTGGCCAAAGTACTGGAGTTGCAGCTTTAGCATCATTCCTTCCAAACAGAGTTAGAACATATAGATATTTGTATGGAAAAAATTAACCTTAATTCATATGTCACACCATACAGAAAAACTAATTCATAATGGATCACAGAACTAAAGTCAAAAGCTAAGTTTCTGAAAGAAAATATATCTAGAAAATCACGTCTTCATAGCTTTGGGGCAGGAAAGGATTTATTACACAAGACATAAATGGCACTAATGATAGAAGACGAAAAAATTAACTGGACCCCATCAAAACTAAAAACTGCTCATTAAAAGACAAAGAAAAAGGCTGAAAGTGAGCAGGAAATGTGTAAAACATGACTGACAAAGGACTCATTCAGAATATAAAAAGAACTCCTACAAGTCAATGAGAAGACAATTCAATTTAAAAATGACCTAAGATTTAAATACTTCATGAAAGATACAGGAATAACCAACAGGTAATGGCAAAGTCCTCACCCTCACTGGTCATCTTAGAAATGCAAAGTAAAACCATAATGAGATACCACCTCATACCCACTTGAATTACTAAAATTAAAAGATTGATATTGCCAAACGTTGCAAGGACGTGGACCAACTGTATTGCTTACAACTTGGTGGTGAGAGTATAAAATGATACAGATACTATAAAAAAGAGTTTAGCAATTTCTTAAGAAAACTAAACATATGCCTACCCTATGATCCAGCAATTCTATTCTTTTATACCCAAGAAAAATAAAAGTATGTGTCTACACAAAGTCTCGTACAAGGAAGTTTATAGTAGTTTTATTTATAATAGCCCCAAATGGAAAGAACTAAAATTCCCATCAAGAGAAGAGCTGATAAACAAATTGTGGTTTAGCCAAAATTAGGAATGCTACTCATCAACTGGAAAAAAAAACAACAAAACAAAACAGATGCAAGCAACAACATGGACAAATCTCAAAGTCATTTCTAGTGAGAGTATCAGACATGAGAGTCCTTTACTGTATGACTCCATTCATAGACAGACCTTCCTCGACTTGTGATGGGGTCATATCCCAGAAAACCCATCATAAGTTGAAAACATCGTAAATCAGAAATGCATGTAATATACCTAACTTAACTAAACTGTGGAAAATTCTGAGAGAGATGGGAATACCAGACCACCTGACCTGCCTCTTGAGAAATCTGTATGCAGGTCAGGAAGCAACAGTTAGAACTGGACATGGAACAACAGACTGGTTCCAAATAGGAAAAGGAGTACGTCAAGGCTGTATATTGTCACCCTGCTTATTTAACTTCTATGCAGAGTACATCATGAGAAATGCTGGACTGGAAGAAACACAAGCTGGAATCAAGATTGCCGGAAGAAATATCAATAACCTCAGATATGCAGATGACACCACCCTTATGGCAGAAAGTGAAGAGGAGCTAAAGGGCCTCTTGCTGAAAGTGAAAGAGGAGAGCGAAAAAGTTGGCTTGAAACTCAACATTCAGAAAACAAAGATCATGGCATCTGGTCCCATCACTTCATGGGANCAGTCCACTCTGAAGGAGATCAACCCTGGGATTTCTTTGGAAGGAATGATGCTGAAGCTGAAACTCCAGTACTTTGGCCACCTCATGCGAAGAGTTGATTCATTGGAAAAGACTCTGATGCTGGGAGGGATTGGGGGCAGGAGGAGAAGGGGACGACCCAGGATGAGATGGCTGGATGGCGTCACAGACATGATAGACGTGAATCTGAGTGAACTCCGGGAGATGGTGATGGACAGAGAGGCCTGGCATGCTGCAATTCATGGGGTCGCAAAGAGTCAGACACGACTGAGCGACTGAACTGAACTGAACAAATATCACAGCTTAGCCAAGTGCAGAACACTTATATCAGCCAACAGTTGGGCAAAATCACCTGACACAAAGCCTATTTTGTAACAAGTGCTGAATATCTCATATAATTTATTGGTTACTGTCCTGAAAGTGAAAAACAGATGGCTTGGGTCCAGAATAGTTTGAGTGTATCAGTGGTTCACCCTGTGATAGCAGGACTGCTGATGCCAGCATCGCAAGAGTAGAGTGGACCACGTATCGCTACCGCTGGAAAAGACCAAAATTCAAAATGCAGAGTGCAATCTACTGAATGTCTATGGCATTTGCACCCACCACGAAGTCAAAAAATTGTCAAACCATCGTAAGCTGGGGAATGTCCAAAGGAAGTTCAAGAACAGACAAAGTGGATCTACTGGAGGAATTAGAACAGTGGTAGCCTGGACTGAGCGACTTCACTTTCACTTTTCACTTCCATGCATTGGAGAAGGAAATGGCAACCCACTCCAGTGAGTGTTCTTGCCTGGAGAATCCCAGGGACGGGGGAGCCTGGTGGGCTGCCGTCTATGGGATTGCACAGAGTCGGACACGACTAAAGCGACTTAGCAGCAGCAGCCTGGGAGGAATTGGTTGAAAAGAGGTTTTATTCACTGTTCTAAGACTCCTCTGGGGACTTCGCTGGTGGTCTAGTGGTTAAGAATTCACCCACCAATACAGGGGACACCGGTTCGATCCCTGGTCTAGGAAGATTCCACATGCCAGAGAGCAGCTGAGGCTGTACTACAACTACTGAAGCTTGTGTGCCTAGAGCCCATGCTTCACAAGAGAAACCAGAGCACCCCAGCTAGAGAGTAGCTCCCACCGTCTGCAACTAAAGAAAAGCCTGTGCAGGAGCAAAGACCCAGCACAGACAAAAATAAATAAGTAAACTTTTTTTTTTAAAGAGGCAACCAAAGGAGAGGTTAAAAAAAAAGAAAAAAAGGCTCCTCTCTCACTCTACTTACTCATACCTCCCTTTGACTAATTCCAATCAGTGACATTTTCAGTCTCCACAATTTCCCCTTTTCCAGAATATCAAATATTTGGAATCATTCAGCACATGGCCTTTTCAGACTGGCTTCTTTCACTTAATAATTCACATTTAAGGTTCCTCCATGTCTTTCCATAGTTTGACAGCTCATTTCTTCCTAGTTCACTGCCTGGATGTACCAGTTTATTTGAACCATCCACCTACTGAAGGACATCTTGGTTGCTTCCACATTTTGGTGATTATGACTAAAGCTGCTATAAACATCTGTGACTAGGTTTTGGTGTGGACACAATCCTTTGGGTAAAAATCAAGGAGTATGATTGTTGGAGCAGATGGTAAAACTATATTTTGTTTTATAAGAAACAACCAAACTGTCTTCCAAAGTGCTGTACCATGGTGCCTTCCCCCCAGCAATGACTGAGAGTTTCTGCTCCACATAATCACCAGCATTTGTGTTCTCAGTGTTCTCTTATTTTGGCTACTCTTACAGGTGTGTAGTGATACTTCACTGTCATTTTTAAATGCAATTCCCTAATAAAAGATGTTGAACATATTTTTCATTTTCTTACGTGTCATCTGGATATCTTTTTTGATGAGTAACTGTCTGGGTCTTTTGCCCATTTTTTAAAAATTGAGCTATTCTTTTTCTTATTGTTGATTTTAAGAGTTTTTTTTGTGTATTTTGGATAACTGTCTACTATCAGATATGTCTTTTGCAAATGTTTCTCCTAGTCTGCGGCTTGTGTTCCCATTCTATTGACACTGATTTTTGTAGAGCAGATTTTGATTGTAATGAACTCTGAAAAGTGAAAGTGAAAGTCACTCAGTAGTGTCCAACTCTTTGTGACCCCATGGACTATACAGTCCACGGAATTCTCCAGGCCAGAATACTGGAGTGGGTAGCCGTTCCCTTCTCCAGGGGATCTTCCCAACCCAGGGACGGAACCCAGGTCTCCCACATTGCGGGTGGATTCTTTACCAGCTGAGCCACCAGGGAAGCCCTAGAATACTGGAGTGGGTAGCCATTCCCTTCTCCAACGGATCTTCCCAACCCAGGAGTTGAACTGGGGTCTCCTGCATTGCAGGCAGATTCTTTACCAGCTGAGGAAGTCTAGTTTATCAATTATTTCTTCCAGGGATTGTGCCTTTGGGGTCGCACTGAAAATCACTGTTATATCCAAGGTGAGATTCTTCGAGCTTCTCACCATTAAGTACAATATTAGCTGCATGTGTTTTGTCGATGTTCTTTATCAAGCTCACAAAGTTCATCTCTACTGCTAAGACTTTTTATCATGAATAGATATTGGATTTTGTCAAATGCTTTTTCTGTGTGTATTCATATGATCGTGTGATTTTTCTTCTTCAGCCTGTTTATGTGGTGGATAACATCGATTTTTAAAATTTTTATTTGGCTATGTTGGTTCTTAAATGCAGCACACAGGATCTTTGCTGGGTCATGTGGGATCTTTTGTTGTGGCTCACAGGCTCAGCTGTTGTGGCTATTTGCAGCTTGTGGGTTCAGCAGCCCCACAGTATGTGGGGTCTTAGTTCCCCAATCAGAGATTGAACTTGTGTCCCCTGAATTGCAAGTTGGATTCTTAACCCCTGGACCACCAGGGGAATTTCCCATTAGTGGATTTTTGAATACTCAACCAGCTTTGCACATCTAGGATAAATTCTACTTGACTAAAGTGAAGTTGCTCAGTCGTGTCTGACTCTTTTCGACCCCATGGACTGTAGCCTACCAGGCTCCTCCGTCCATGGG
This sequence comes from Redunca redunca, assembly GCA_006410935.1. NCBI lineage: Eukaryota > Metazoa > Chordata > Mammalia > Artiodactyla > Bovidae > Redunca > Redunca redunca. Next base: position 385,888 of record SJYQ01005708.1, on the reverse strand, counting down.
ATTTTCCAGGCAAGAATACTGGAGTGGGTTGCCATTTCCTTCTCCAGAGGATCTTCCTGACTCAGGGATCGCACCCAGGTCTCCCGCAGGGTAGGCAGACGCTTTACCATCTGAGCCACACTTGACTACAGGTGTATAATTATTTTCATACATTGTAGATTTGTTTGCTAATATTTTGTTAAAGATTTTTGCACTTGATCATGAGAGATAATGGTCTGCAGTTTCCTTTTCTTATAATCCACCCCTCTGCCCTGTTTTAGTAGTAGGGGAATGCTGGCTTCATAGAATGAATTTTAAGTAAAGTTGACCCTTGAACAATACTAGCTTGAGCTGTGTGGGTCCACTTATATATGGGTATTTTTCAGCAGTAAATACTACAGTACCACATGGATGCATCCATGGATACACAGGAACCACAGATACAAGGGCCAACTGTAAATTATACACCAATTAACCCCTGCATTGTTCAAGGGTCAACTGTGTTCCCTCTGCTTCTGTCCTCTGAAAGAGACTGTTGAGAGCTGGTATACTTTCTTCATTTAATGTCTAGTTAGAATTCACCAGTAAGCCCATTTGAGTATTGTGCTTTCTGTTTTGGAAGGTTATTAATTATTGACTGAATTCCTTTAATAGATATATTATTCAGATGGTCTGTTTCTTCCTAGTTTTAGCAGACTGGATCTCTCAAGGGATTGGTCTAGTTCCCCCACGTTATCAAATTTGTAGGCAGAGAGTTGTTCAAAATATTCCTCTATTATCCTCTTAATGTCCCATGGAATCTATAGTGATGCCCCCTCTTTCATTTCTGATACTAGTAGTTTGTGTATTCTCTGTTTTTCTTAGTGATTTGGCTAGAGACTTATCAACTTTATTGATCTTTCCAAAAAACCACCAGCTTTTGTTTCTGTCGATTTTCTCTACTGATTTCCTGTTTTCAATTTCACTTATAATTCTGATGTAATTTTAAAATTTTTCTTTTCTTGCTTACTTTGGATTTAATTTGCTCTTTTTCTAGTAGCATCTGGTCCCATCACTTCATGGGAAAGAGATGGGGAAACAGTGGAAATGGTGTCAGAGTTTATTTTTTTGGGGCTCCAAAATCACTGCAGATGGTGATTGCAGCCATGAAATTAAAAGACGCTTACTCCTTGGAAGGAAAGTTATGACCAACCTAGATAGCATATTGAAAAGCAGAGACATTACTTTGCCAACAAAGGTCCGTCTAGTCAAGGCTATGGTTTTTCCAGTGGTCATGTATGGATGTGAGAGTTGGACTGTGAAGAAAGCTGAGCGCCGAAGAATTGATGCTTTGGAACTGTGGTGTTGGAGAAGACTCTTGAGAGTCCCTTGAACTGCAAGGAGATCCAACCAGTCCATTCTAAAGGAGATCGGTCCTGGGTGTTCATTGGAGGGATTGATGCTGAAGCTGAAACTCCTATACTTTGGCCACCTCATGCGAAGAGTTGACTCATTGGAAAAGACTCTGATGCTGGGAGGGATTGGGGGCAGGAGGAGAAGGGGAGGACAGAGGATGAGATGGCTGGATGGCATCACCGACTCGATGGACATGAGTTTGGGTGAACTCCAGGAGTTGGTGATGGACAGGGAGGCCTGGCGTGCTGCAATTCATGGGGTCACAAAGAGTCAGACATGACTGAGCGACTGAACTGACTGACTGACTGAAGGTGGAAGCTTAGATTACTGATTTTAGATCTTTTTTCTTTTCTAATATGTGTGTGTGTGTGCTCAGTTGTGTCTGACTTTTTAAGACCCCATGCACAGTAGCCCTCCAGGCTCCTCTGTCCCTGGGATTTCCCAGGCAAGAATACTGGAGTGGATTGCCAGTTCCTTCTCCAGGAGATCTTCCTAACCCAGGGATCAAACCCAAGTCTCCTGCACTGGCAGGCAGATTCTTTACCACCTGGGAAGCCCTTTTTAATACATACATTTCAACAGTGCTATAAATTCTCTAAGCACTGCTTTCAATGTATCCCACAAATTGTAATAAGCTGTATTTTCACTTTCATTAGTGCAAAATACTTTTGAAATTTCTTCTTTGACTCTTTAGAAGTGTGTTGTTTAATCTCGAAGTATTTGAGGTTTCCCAGCAATCTTTATGTTATTAATTTCTAGTTTAATTCTATTGTGATCCAAAAGCAGACAATGTATGGTTTCTATTCTTTTAAATTTGTTAGTGTGCTTTATGACCCAGAAAGTGATTTTGGCCAATGTTGGCTGTAAGCTTAAGAAGAATGTGTAATATGCTGTTGTTAACATTAAGGATTGTTATGTCTTCCTGTTGTATTAATATATAATCCCTCTCTTTAGCCCTGATAAGTTTCTTTGCTTTGAAATTACTTCTCTGTCTGAAGTTAATGCAGCTACTCCTGCTTCCTTTTGAGTAATGTTAGCATAGTACATCTTTCTCCATTCTTTTACTTTTAATCTATATATCTTTATATTCAAAGTTGGTTTCCTGTAGTTGGGTCTTGTTTTTGAATCCATGTGACAATCTCCATCTTTTAACTGGTGTATTTAGACCACTGATGTTTAAAACATACATAAGCATTCACAGTCAAATACATTGTTGCTATTATTATCTGTGAAACATAAAAGCTTTTATTTTACTTTACTTTTATGTATTCATTCTCCAATGCTCTTCCTTTATATAGATTTGAGTTTCTCACCTATATAGTTTTCCTTTTATCTGAAGAACTTTTAAACATTTCTTCCAAGGTAGGTATACTGGCAATAAATTCCTTCAATTTTTGTCTAAGAAAGTATTTCTCTTTCACTCGTGAAGGTTAATTTCACAGGGTACAGAATTCTAAGTTGGTGCTTTACTTTTGTTTTTTCCCTTTAACACTTTAGACACTTCACTGAACTCTCTTCTTGCTTGCTTGCATGGTTTCTGAGATGTCAGATGCAATTCTTACCTCTGCTCCTTTATAAGGGAGGCGTACCCCCCATCTTGTTTCAGAATGTTTCTCTTTATCTTTGACTTTCTGAAGTTTGAATATGATTGTGGGGAGGGGATTTATCCTGTTCGGTGTTCTCTGAGCTTCCTGGATCTGAACTTTAATGTCTGACATTAACTGGGGGAAATTCTCAGTCATTATTGCTTCAAACATTTCTTCTGTCCCTTTCTATCTTCTTTTCTGGTATTCCCATTACACCCGTCATACCTTTGTAGTTGTCCCACAGTTCTTGGAAAGTTCGTCCTGTTCTGTTTTGGGAATTTTTTCCTCAGTCTTTTTTCTCTTTATTTTTCAGTTTTGGAAGTTTCTTGCATCATATCCTCAAGCTCAAAGCTCTTTCCTCGGCATGTCCAGTCTACTAATGAGCCCATCAAAGGCATCCTTCATCTCTGTTACAGTGGCTTTGATCTCCAGCATTTCTTTTTCATTCTCTCTTAGAATTTCCATCTTTCTCTTTACATCATCTGGTTTTGCATGTTCTCTACTTTTCCCATTAAAGCTCTTAACATATTAATCGTAGGTTTCTAAATTCATAATCTGATCATTCCAACATTTCCACCATATCTGATTCTGGTTCTGATGCTTAGTCTCCTCAAACTGTGTTTTTGCCTTTCAGAATGCCTTGTAAACTTTCACTGAAAGGTAAACAAGATATACTAGGTAGACGGGATCCATTGCAGTCAACAGACCTTTAGTGATGTGAGAGTAAGGTTTGGGATAGGGAAGTGTTGTGTAATCCTGCTATCAGGTCTCAATTTTTTGGTGAGCTTGTGCCCCTGGACCATGCCCTTCACTGGTGCTTCTTGATTCTCACTCCCCACCATAGGCAGGGCAGCATAGCTAGAGTGGCCTAGAGTTAGTACTTCCCTTCCCCCAGGTAGGCCAGGCTCTGGGAAAACAGCTTCTCCTTAGAACAGACCTTGTTGAGAAGAACAGAAGTCTCTGTAACATTTCAAAGTGGTTTTTTCCCTTCCTCCTGCCGGAAGCATTTTGCTCCAGTATTCACTGGAGGGGCTTCCCTGATAGCTCAGTTGGTAAAGAATCCACCTGCAATGCAGGAGACCCCAGTTCAATTCCTGGGTGGGAAAGATCTGCTAGAGAAGGGATAGGCTACCCACTCCAGTATTCTGGCCTGGAGAATTCCAAGGACTGTATAGTCCATGGGGTCGCAAAGAATTGGACAAGACTGAGCGACTTTCACTTTCGCTATTCACTGCAGGTGAGTGAGGACCTGGTGGAGCTCCAGGAAGTTAAAATCTCACAGAAGTGTGAGTTCCACCTCCAGTGCCTGGGCGCCCCTGAAGTTTAGGATGTGTTTTTGCTTTCTCTTACTGAGATTCAATTGTCATAATTAAGTGTACTATATGTTGATTTGATACATTTATACGTTGCAATGTGATTATCACCGTGGCGTTCACTAACAGCTGTATCACGTGACATGATTATCATTCCTTTTTTTTTTTCTTCTTTTTTCATGGCGGGAACAATTATGATCTAGTCTCTTAGCAACTCTGAAGTTTATGACTCGGTATTCCTGACCATAATCACTATGTGATGCATTACCTCTCCCACCTGAAGTTTCCAGCTCTCAGACTTGTCCACACCGAGCCTCCAGCAATTTGTCGATTACAGGTTAGCTTTCCCTATGCTGGAACTGGCTCCGGCACCCATGGAGGTTTCTGCTCCACTATGTTTTGTTTTTAAATTAACTATATTTATGTATAATTTATATATAATAAAATGTACCCATTTTAAGTAAACAGTTGTGTAAGTGCTGACAAATGTATATGCCTGTGTAACCTTCACCCCTTCGCCTGGATTATTCAGCTTCCTGGATGGTTTAGTATGCAGCTAGGCCTGAGAACCACACTCTGTTACTCTCTGTCATCCCTTGCCAACTGAGGGCTTGGGACTACCACTTCTGAGGTTATTCACTTATTTCTGGAGCTTAGTTTCTTCATATCCTCTGTTCTTGGATGGAACATCTGTGACTACAACCCCACCACAAGAGTACCAATTTGCTAATCCCTAATGTTATAGAATCAGGCTAAAAGTGAACACAGAAAATTTACTTACATGGTCAATTCATCAACCCTGGCACTTCCCTGGTGGTCCAGCGGCTAAGACTCTGCATTCTCAATGCAGGCGGGGCCCGGGTTCGATCTCTGGTCAGGAAACTAGATCCCACACGCTTGAACTAAAAAATCTTGCCTGCCTCAATGATGATCAAAGATTCCGCATGCTACAACTAAGACCCAGTGAAGCCGAATAAATAAATATTGAAAAAGAGACAGACAAAAAAATAAAAAATTCAACAGGGACTTCCCTGGTAGTCCAGTGGTTAAGACTCTACACTTCAAATGCAGGGAGCACAGGTTTGATCCCTGGTTAGGGAACTAAGATCCCACATACCATGTGGTATGGTCAAAAAACAAAAAACAGTTCATCAGTCCTTCACATATGTATTGAGTTTGTACCAGTTTCCTACAGCTGACTCCTGCCTCCCCACCTCTCGACTTTAGCTGCCTTTGGATTGTAAGAACTTCTTTCCTTTTCCTGCTCACCTTCCCCGGGGAATGCAGTCACCTCCTCTCCCATCAGGGTGCAATGAACAGCCTGGGCTGACGCTCTGTCTTCATCTTCCCTCACCTCCCTTAATCTAAGGTCTCTGTCTCATGTAAGTCCCGTTTCAAATCCCACCTCCACCATGAAGCCTTCCTCCCCCAGCTAGAACTACTGGTACCAGACACCTGAGTGCATAATCACGCTCCAGATGCCCTTGGCCCTCACCTTGCTCTAGCTGTTTTAAACAATCAAATTCAATTAAACAAACATGGAATCAGTTGAGGGCTTTCTTCAGACAAGGCATAATGCTGGGTTGTGGGCAATAACAGAATGGTGACTAAGACACAAAATACATAGGGTTCCTGCCTCATGTGACAGACTGTAAACAAGAGTAATAAGCTTTGCCCAAGGTGAGGGGTTTCTGGGTGCTGGGGAGAACAAGTCAAGGGCATGCACTATTTCCGATGTACACATCTGTCTGTGCAAAAACAGAGGTCTGGGGACACCAACAGGGCGGGGTTCACCCTTCTCTGGGCCTCCTGCAGCTCTCACACACCGCATCATCAAAAGTTCACTGGCTGGACCTGAACTCACAGAACTTGTGGTGCTGCACAAGTACAGGCCATTACAGGAGGCAACCTAGCATCCTCAATCACCAGGTTTTTCTTTTTCTTCATTTTCTCTTTTCTTTCCTGCTCATGGACTCCTTCCTTCCTTCCCTGTTCCTTGTCCCATTTCCAGTCTTCCCTGGCCTAATCCTGGACCTAATCCTGGATCCAGGGGTAGCCTGGTCATTGCTCCGCTGTGTTCTCCCTTCCTTCATCACTGACCTTTATTTCTTAGCTCTTTGCATCTGGAGAGGAAGTGCAGACCTTAAGTGGTCTACCCCACCCCTTCCCAAGCTGACTGACTTGAGGTAAGGTCTTGGTCAGAACAGTGCTTCAGGCTCCCAGGTGATTCAAAGTGCAGCCAGATTGAGAACCACTGGGACAGACTAAGGACTTGGAAGCTCCACCTTCTCAGCTGAGGGTGACAGTCCCTCCCCACAGATAACTATGGAAATTGGCGTAGGCCAAAAAGACAGCAGCGCTAGCTTAGGGGGTGGGCTAATGACAGAGCTTCAAATCCCCAGCAACTCAGCTCCAGAATGGATGTCACAGCAAAACTGAAGCCAATCCCCCTAGAGAAGGCAGGGAGAAGAGAGATTCAACAGAGGAATGATGAGGAGGAGGCAGAAAAAAAGGGAAGTGTAATCGCTTAGTCCTGTCTGACTCTTTGGGACCCTATAAACTGTAGCCTGCCAGGCTCCTCTGTCCATAGGATTCTCCAGGCAAGAATACTGAAGTGGGTTGCCATGCCCTTTTCCAGGGGATTTGCCTGACCCAGGGATCACACCCATGTCTCCCTCATTGCAGGCAGATTCTTTACCGTCTGAGCCACCAGGCAGACTGCTTGGTAAAATAGGAATCATGTGTTGCTCTGGGTGGGGGAAGGGACGGGGAGAGGGGAGCCAGAAGATCAGAGGAGGGGTACCGCCAGAGAAGCAGCTGGCACAGCTTTAGTTCTCAATAAATGTCAGCTTTACCCTGATACAGTGCTTTTATAGTCAAATTATTTGCACAAGAAGGAGGACCCAGTAAAATGAGTTCCATATCCTACACTGGGAGCACAAGTTTAGAGAGACTGAGATTATACATCTTTCCAACCTCCACCCAACCCCACAGGCCAAGTAAGAAATCAACCCAAGGAATGGCTAGGATATTTGCACTCAAACCTGACTGCGAAGAGGATTGGCCTTGAAGCCCTGAACAAGGTAAGTAACCTCTCACCCATAAAGGCTCCCATCCCCTACACAGCAGTTGTGAACACTGAATGAGCTTGGTGCAACATACACACAGCGGGCTCTTATTACAACAGCTCCGCACAAGCACTTCTCACTTGCTAGGTGATAACATTTACCTGTCTCTCTCCTCCTTACCTAACTCTCTAAACATTTATTTACAGTCCCTGTATCTTTTCAATTTCTTGTAAGAATCATATCATACATATAAAGGGATAGAGATCAGGGGCTTCCCTGATAGCTCAGTTGGTAAAGAATCCACCTGCAATGCAGGAGACCTCTGGTGGATTCCTGGCTTGGGAAGATCTGCTGGAGAAGGGAAAGGCGACCCACTCCAGTATTCAGCTTGGAGAACTTCATGGATTGTATAGTTCATAGGGTCACAGAGAGTTGGACGTGACTGAGCAACTTTTACTTTCAGAAATGGTTTAAAGAGTTAATACCTGTGTGTCCATCATTCTACCAAAGAAATAGACATAATCAATTCCTGTGAAGCCCTTTGTGCCTCTGTTCATCTCCCCCACAAAATAACCACCTTCCTGCAGGTTTCCTTGATTTTTACTTTGAAGGTCGAAATCTTTAACTTTTGCCAACATGACAGTGGTAAAAACAGTATCTTTTTGTTGCTGTTGTTTTTCCCTTGATTTTCTTTAAAGCAAAATAGATTGTGTCCCAGCAACTATTTTTCATCTTTGTACCCCCAGAATGTTGAACCTTATAGTATCCTATAAATATCGGATAAATGAAGGAATGTCCTAGCAGAACTAGAACCCAAACTGGCTTTTTAAGTTCTCATCTGGGTACTTCCCTGCTGGTCCAGTGGTCAAGACAATGGGCTCCCACTACAAGGGGCCTGGGTTTGATCCCTGGTCGGGGAACATAGATCCTGTATGCCATGCAGCATGGCCATTAGTAAGTAAACAAATCTTCATCTGTTTAACCTTGGGCAAGCTCCTCTAGTCCACACTTTCCTTGCTCCTTGGCCCCCCTTCCAGCCTAAGTCATTGTTGAACCCAGCAGCTGTCTCTCAGGGCTGGGACTGAACAAGCTGGAGATGACCTCACAGCTTCCAACCCCTGTGTCCTGGCCGCTAGAGGACTTTGCATGGATGACACAGGTGCCTGCCTAGTGTCAACCCCTTGGGTTCCTGGGGCAGTGGGAGCTCAACCACAAATATGCTTTTCTCTTTATCCCACATGTGATGCAAATACATTTTCCCATTATTTTCAATGTGAGCCCATAGGGAAAAAAAAAAAACAAAAAACACCGAGAATGAAATGGCAATGCACTCCAGTGTTCTTGCCTGGAGAATTCCATGGATAGAGAAGCCTGGTGGGCTACAGTCCATGGGGTCACAAACAGTCAGACATGACTGAGTGACTAACACTTTCATAGGAAAAAGATTGAGAAGCACAATAGTAGACTGTTAGGTTGGTGGCAAGCGGGAGGCTAGATTTAGCCCAAGATCAGGACAGTTTGGGGGTTCTCTCTCTTCTCCACGTTGCCCCATATGCCCCACTCAGAGGCCCACTGGCCCACAATACAGGTGCCCGTCAGTAGGTTCCGAGGTACAAAGCGACCTAGAAAGAGATGGAGGACTGAATGATGCTCCATTTCTTAGCAAAAAAAAAGTATTCGGCTGCGCTGAGTCTTATTTGAGGCACGAGGGATCTTTGATCTTCCTCCAGGCCTATGAGATCTTTAGTTGCAGCATGTGGGATCTAGCTCCCTGACCAGGAATCGAACCCCAGCCCCCAACAGTGGAAGCACTGAGTCTCAGCCACTGGACCACCAGGGACATCCCAAGGACTGAGCTATCTAAAGGCAAGGAGGAGAAAGGAAGACTTGGAAAGGCCATGGTTTCAGATCCTACCCCTGTGCAGAGGAACTCTTGCCCCTGCCCCAGTGGTCCCTGCTGCTGAGAGAGCAGACCTGGAGGGCTGTGTCCAGGGCTCCCCGCGGGCCAGTGGCCGCAGCTGTTGGCAGGGAGTCTCCAGGTCTAAAATTAGCCTCCTGCTCTCCACCCAGGCGGCTCTGAGCTCGCTCTGGCAGGCGGATCCTGCGGTGAGGTAATCACGGGGACATCGAGGGGGGCGGGGCAACAGCCCAGGGCAGGGTCCTCCTCCCCAGTGGGCACCCCCCACCCCACACCGGGCTGAGCATCTGTGTGCAACCTCAGCCTCTCCTCCTGGGCACCTCTGCGTCCACCCTGACCTGCAGTGGAGGCCCACGAGGAGAGGAACACCCGCTTTCCTGATAAATGTGCCAGGGCCTCAACTGACCAGTACAGTCCTGTGGGGTCAGGAACACTGTTCTCATCACACAGAAAGAACCCTCAGGGATGGGATGTTCACTGTGTCTGCTGATCTGAGCCTGGGACCCTGGGAGGAGGAGTCCAGAAGTACCCGCCCCCTTCTTGGGAAAGGGTACCTCTGGCCCAAGCCAGAGACCCCGAGACCCCCACCGCCAGGTCCCTGGCTTCTGACGGTCTGGTCAGGGAGCCTGTGGCTGGATTGGCCAAAACAAGCGGCAGATTCCAGGCAGCAGGCCTGCCTCCCTGGGCGGAGCACACAGAGGCACTTAGTGAGGGCTGGGCGGAGGTGGAGAGTGGCAGGGTGAGGCTTTGAGGTGGGGCCCGGCCAGCAGTGCAGAGGAGGAGGCAGGCCACAAGAGAGATGCCCGTGGTCACCAGGGCCTGTGAAAGGCCCTCAGGGTCACGGAACCTCTCCAGCCAGGGGCTTCCAAGACCACCTCCTAAAGCATCATTGCCCAGGGCTCACCCAGCTTCACCCCTTCCTCATCACCCCTACCTTGGGAAGTGGGAGAGAATGCAGGGGGGGGGAGCCGGGGGATGGCCACTGTCTCCAGAGTGGGAGCAGGACCCAGCACCCTCCCAGCCTAGCCTGCCTGGGAAGGCAGGATCACAGGGCCAGGAAGAGAGTGGAGATGGATCTGAGTCCAAGCCCCTTCCAGCTCCCTAGTCTTTCTCCAGCCACTTCCAGCGCAGAATCCCCAGTGCTGGTGCAAACACCACTTCCTCTGGGAACAGTGTCAGAGCAAGAGGGCATCTCATGGACCAAGGAGCCGAGTCTGCCCTACTTGCAAAAAAGGTAACTGAGGCCCGGGGGTGGAACCGACTCACTCAACATCACAGAGCCAGTTCACTTCAGAACTGAGGCTGGAACCCAGGTCCCCTGACTCCAGCCCAGGGTCCTGCCCCCAGGTCCTTGTCCAGCCCAGATACTCTGGTTCTATAACTCGGCTTCTCCTTTCCTTCTTCCGCTAGGACACACCCAATCGATCACCCACTCAGCAGTGACCTCCCGCTCCTTGGCCAAGTACATGACGCCTCCCTTCTGCACCTGACCCCTGCTCACCCCTTCTCCTTAGCAGTATGATGCCCCCCGACCACAGTTGCAGCCCTTTTTCCTGAAGACCAGATTCCATGTCCTGCTCCCCTCCCCCCCAGCTCTGGCAGTTCAGGAAGCATCCATCAGCTGTGGAGGAAACAGGTCTGGGCAGGAAAGGATGGTGACACTCTTAAGGCACAGCCAAAGGTCCCGAGCAGGAGCTGAGCTGCCCCTGGAGAGTCTGAACCACAGACTCCTGACCCATCCACATCTCTCACCTGTTCTGAGAGTCAGAACCCTTCAGAGGCCTCGTGGGTCTCTGTGCCGGGCACCTCTTCCTCCCTTCTTCTCTAATAAAGGAGATGCCATCTTCCCCGTTAACTCCAAGACCCAGCAAGCAAATGTCCCGCCACCTGGCCCCCACCCACAGGCTGCAGCCAAGGACACCTTCCCCGACAGGTGGGAAGGACCTACCTTCATTCAGGAGAAGGGGCAGCCTCTGGTCCTAAAGTTAGCCTGCGGCCAGAGCAGCTCCAAGCTCCCAGAGGAAGGTACCCGTTGAAACAAGGGCCATTGTTTTGCGGGGCGGCCACTGCATCCCCCATGTGACCCATTCATGAGTGCCCTGACAGGGAAAGTGTTCACCACTCTAGAACTTTCCAGACCTTCTCAGAGACATAAAGGAGAAGAAAAGTATAAAAAAATAACTTTCTGGGAGATTTTTTTTTCTTGGTTTTAGAAGAAACAACTTTAGGGTTTTTTTTTTTCTGCCTTTCAAGCTTTCCAGTGTCTAAATATACCAAGCATAATCATTGAAGCAAACCAAGTTATGTATAATATATGTTTATCTTGTTAAACTAACAGAAAATGACTTTGGGTCTGTAAGGGGTGCCAAAAGAATTTCATGGTTGTTTCCCTAAAAATATGACACTATATTTTCATTTCCCAGAAATCAAACCCCCCACTAACTTTTATATCAACAGGCACTGTGGGCAGTGTGTGCCCATTTCTTTTCCTCAAATTGGTAAATATCAACTTCCAATTGAATAGCGTTCTCTTCCATCAAAGTTGCCCCAAAACAGACAGGTCGTATTTCCTAAGTATATAATTAAAGCTTCGCTATTGTAAAATGTTCCCTTTACAAATATTTTCCCAATTTTCACGCATCAGAATAAAGTTGAATTCTTATTCAACATACTAAATCAAGCTTGAGTATTATTTTTTCTACCTCCTCTCTGAACTCTTTCAAAGATGTCTGACCCCACTTATTGCTACCTATCTGCAATGTTTTCTTCAATTTGTCATCCATTTCATCTTTTAATGCCACAAAGAATTGCCAGTTCCATAATCCTAAAATTAGGATTATGAAAATATCAGCCCGCATCAGCTAGGATCTTTCTACAGAAAAGTAAGAAGTAACATCTTTTTAAAAACGTGTTACATACTTTCCTACCAAAGACTTTCATGATTCAAGGGCTCCAATTTCTTCTGATTTGGGCTTCCCTGATACCTCAGTGGTAAGGAATCCACCTGCAAATGCAGGAGACATGGGTTCAATCCCTGATCTGGGAAGATCCCACATGCTGTAGGGCAACTAAGGCCTTGTGCCACGATACTGAGTCTGTGCTCTAGAACCCAGGAGCTGCAATTACTGAAGCCCAACTGCCTTAGGCCTGTGCTTTGCAACAAGAGAAGCCACGGCAACAACGAACCTGTGCACCGCTGCTGGAGAGTGGAGAAAGCCTGCACAGCAATGAAGACCCAGCACAAACAAACATAAACAAATAACTGAACCAAATTTTAAAAATCAGCTCATCTATGGAGATGAGATAGGAACTCATAATTCCACTTGCTTCTTTCTGTTTTTAAAAGTCTATGCTTCTTTAGCCGAATGGGCTCTGTTCTGAGAACGGGAGGGTGCAGGGGACAAAGGGACCTGCTGGATGAGGAGTGTTATATCATGTCTTGACCGTCCTTTGCAATATGAGAATTCAACATCAACAGGAACTTCCTGGCAGCTGACTTTCAGGTAACAGTAGAGTATCAATATAGAGCGTCACTGGAGAAAGTTCAGAGAAGCCACAGATCACCCACAACAGCCTCTGAGTCGGGCACATGACCACCCCCAGCAATAACTTCAAAGCAAGTTGACTAGCAAGAAAAGATAAACAGATCTGAGAACCAATTATATACATATACTGAGTGCACATCGGGGGGAAAAAGGACCGCGTGAACCCCAGATGTTAAAAGGAAGTTTCTTGACTTCCCTGGTGGCCCAGTGGTTAAGAATCTGTCTGCCAATACAGGGGACATGGGTTCGACCCCAGGACTGGGAAGATCCCACATATGGGGGAGCAACAAAGCCCATGCACCACAACTACTGAGCCCAGGTCGCCACAGCTAGAGAAAGCACGTGTGAAGCAACGAAGACCCAACCCAGCCAAAGACAATAAGCAAATAAATAAATTAAGCATTTTTAAAATAAAAGGAAGCTTTTCAGCAAACAAAAAGGGATGGTGAGAGCACTGGGTGAACACCAGGAGTTCTGGACCCAGCGCTGCTCCTTGGGCTGTAAACACTCTCAGTCTTAAATCCTTCACTGGTAAAATCAGCTGTTCAGTTGCCCAGTCGCGTTCTACTCTTTGTGACTCCATGGACTGTAGCCATCCGGGCTCTTCTGTCTGTGGGATTTCCCAGCAAGAAATGGCGTGGGTTGCTATTTCCTTTTCCAAGGGATCTTCCCGACCCAGGGATCGAGCCCGTGTCTCCTGCATTGGCAGGCAGGTTCTGTACCACTGAGCCACCTGGGAAGCCCTGGTAAAATCAGTGAGGCTGGGCAAACATTACACTTTAAGAAGCAACTCCAATCAGCTTGCAGTGACAGCCTGGTGGGCTGTGTTGAGAAAGATTCTGAGTCTGCATCTGGGCTCAGGAAAAGAATTTCATGTTCTACTGGAGATGTGTGCCACTGACCCCGAACATTTTCCATCTCAGAACTGAAAAAACCTCTGAGGTCCCTTCCTATCCTAGGACTCTTTATGATATGTGAGAGAAGGCATCCAAAACCAATCAAAAGAGAGGCAAAGGGGCTTTACAAGCTGATCAAGTGACAAAAAGAATAGAACCTAACATTTAATAAGTGTTATGTATCAGGAACTGTTCTTAGTACTTTATACGTGTTATTTCTCTTAAATGTCACAACAAAACCCAGTAACGTGGGTACTACTCTTAATATTCCCATTTTATAGATTAGGAACTGGGCCCATTGAGGCTCAGTCATCTGCTCATGGATTTAAACTTGGGTAGTCTGACATCAGAGACTTGCTCTCAATCAGAAGGAAGGAAGGATGGGAAGGAGGGAGGGAGGAAGGGAGGGAGGAGAAGTAAAGACAGTGGCAGGTGGCATGCAGGACACCAGAGCAACTTCAAAAGGCAGAGGGATGGCAGTGTCCACAGGGAGGAGAGTTGGGCTTGATGAAGGCTGTGAGGGCTGAATTCTAACCTGACCACCTGCCTTGTCCCAGGATCCATCCATGCTCATGGGGAGCATGAAGCCAACTGCGATACCCAGACACTTCAGAGCCACCTCCGGCTTCTCTGACAACCTAAGCCAGCATTCACAAGACCAACTCAGATGAAGGAAAGGAATCAAAGCATCAGCTGTGAGTTTCAGATAGTTCAACGGACATTCCAGAAAGGGTGAGGTCAGTTGGTACCGAAACAACAAAGAAGGCTCAGGGAAAGGATGTGGCTGAAAGACCAGCAGGCAGCAGGGTATCATGAGCCTAGAGAGCAGCAGTCAAGAGTCTAAGGGCAGGGACTGTGATCCAGTGGTTAAGCACCTGCCTTCCAATGCAGGGGATGTGGGTTTGATCCATGGTCAGGGAATTGATATCCCTTACACTTGGGGGCAACTAAGTTTGGGCGCCACAACTAGAGAGCCCAGGTGCTCTAGAGTCTGTGCTCCACAACAAGAGAAGCCCACACACTTCAATGAAGACCCAGCACATCCGAAAAAAAGGAGTCCAAGGGAAGACCAAGCAGGGGAGAGGAGGCCCAGCTCTGTTCCTCACTCAGTGAAGCTACTGCTGTCAGGTGCTCGGCCCCAGAGTTTACACACGCTACCTCGCATCTCCCAGCAGCAGGGCTGCATCCTGGCTCTCTTTCTACCGCTGACATGTGTCTCTGCAACTAGGGTTATTGTTGTTCAGTGACTAACTCATGTCCAACTCTTTGAGGCCCATGGACTGCAGCATGCCAGGCCTCCCTGTCCTTCACTATCTCCAGAAGTTTGCTCAAACTGATGGCCATTGAGTCAGTGATGCCATCCAGCCATCTCACACTCTGCCACCCTCTTCTCCTTCTGCCCTCAATCTTTCCCAGCATCAGGGTCTTTTCCAGTGAGTCAGCTCTTCTCATCAGGTGGCCGAAGTATTAGAGCTTCAGCTTCAGCATCAGTTCTTCCAATGAATATTCAGGGTTGATTTCCTCTGTGCGGTTCAAGGGACTCTCAAGAGTCCACACCACAGTCTGAAAGCGTCAGTTCTTCAGCACTCAGCCTTCTTTATGGTCCAACTCTCTCATAGGCGGATTTAATTGGGAGGATGTCTCCAAGCCAACCAGAGTCTGAGAACTTGTCACGTACAGGTATTGGGCAAGGCACTCAGGCAGAGTTCTCAACTAGGGATCTATGGAGAGGGGCCAGGGGCCTGTGCACCTCCCATAAACAGCACTCAAAATATGAGGGGCAGGCAAATTTCTGGGGAGAGGGTCTCCAGGTCCTTTCCCAGATTCTTGCAAGTGTACACAAGCCACAAAAGATTAAAAGTCTCTGCACAAAGACCAGGGGAAAGTGCCCAGGTCCGGCACTTGAGAAATTCAATCTCATGGAGGAAGACAGACGGACAGAAATAACTCAGAGGCAAGGCAGCCTCTGATAAGTATGCTAACGGGGCACAAAACGTGCAGTGGGGGAGAGGCGGAGGTTCATTCCCTTGGGGCTGTCTGTAGGATGTCCTCCCCTCATCTTGGTTTCAGGATCCAAGTTTGTGATGAGGGAAAAACAGCCATTACAGTAAGTCCCTACGCATGAGCCGTCAAGTGGTGAACTTTCAAAGACATGAATGCGCATTCCATCAATGTCGGGCAGCTTGCCCTCCATCTCCTGTCCCTGACGGTCCTTCAGCTCTACCATCTCCCACCTCCTCTCCCTTCTCCAGTCAGTAACTCTTTGCGCCTGGTTACTTGATGCCAGCCCCTGTATGCCAGCTGTTGTACTAAACTACTGTACTTTGCAAGGTACTGTACTGTGAGATTAAAGATTAAAAAAAATTTTTTGTGCTTGCCTTTCATGTATTATTTGTGTGAAAAACATTGTAAACCTATTACAGAGCAGTACTATATAGCTCCCCAGCTGGCTCAGTGGATAAAGAATTCGCCCGCGATGTAAGAGATGTGGGTTTGATCCCTGAGTCAGGAAGATTCCCTGGAGGAGGAAATGGCAACCCACTGCAGTATTTTGAAATCTTTATTGAATTTGTTTCAATATTGTTTCCGTTTTATGTTTTTTCTTTTTTTTGATCACACATGAGGTATGTGGGATCTTAGCTTCCCGACCAGGGAGCGAACCTGTACCCCCTGCATCAGAAGGCAAAGTCTCAACCACTGGACCACTGGAGAAGTCCCTAGAAGAACAATTTTACAAAAGAAGCCAAATCAGAAATAGAACCAAATAAAACTCACAGATATGAAAAAGTCCCTGAATCAGATTTTAAAAATGGGGTAGATGCCTCTGCCTCCACTTCCCACTCTAATTTTCTAGCCCCGCTTTGTGTCTGTCCAACTCCCCCTCCTTCTGCTGCTGGAAGTCCTTCACCTGAGATGTACTACCAGTGCTCTGCTCAGCTGATATAACAAAAGAGGACCCAGGACTGAGAGTTCACCCTGACTCTCCAGGACTGCCTCCATGTCCTTGCTCCCCCTGCCAATCTTTGGCTCAGAGGTGGTGATGAGGGATTTGGACACCAGCTGGCAGGTGGTGGGGGGGCATGCGTGTGTACAGGCCTGCACACATCCATTTGGACCCTGGTTGGCAGGAAGGGTGGAAAGGAGAGGATCAGAGGATTTGTAAGGAGATCTCAGCAGAGAGGCCTTTAATCTCTGGAGCAACTGCTTGTGTGGAGGCCACGTTATCACGGGTGACATTGGAGGCCAAATGGCCAGAAGCACTGGGACAGCGACCACCCCTCCACCAGGCAACTGAGTCTTGAAGGCCCGAAGGCCAAGGATGGACTGGCCCCCTGGCCAGTGACCCAAGAGCGGTTCCAAACGTGCCTCTGAAACAAGCACCTCACTGAATGCAAGATTACCGAACTGAAGCCCTTAAGAGACATAGGACCTGTGAAAGCTTACCCGTGATAAGTCAGCTTCAAAGCTCGGATTAAAACAGAGATAAAGTCCAGTGTTGCTTCCTCTGAGTCCTGGACATCCTCTGAGCATGCTCGGGGGCAGGCAGCTAAGCCACGGGCCAGGGTGCCCAACTGCTGAGCTTTGGTGCCCTGGTCCAGCCCCCAGATGGCTCTCCTTCTCAACAAAATCCTTGACTCCTAATGCACCCCGCCCCATTGGTGCAGATGGAAAGAGGGAGGTGGCACCGACCACTAAAAAAAAAGAAGACTGGTGGAAGGAGGTGGTGGCAGGTGCAGACATGCATGGTCTGGCGATGGTGAAGCGTTCTCGGCATGGCTGTGTCATGGGCTAAGAAGCTGGAGGGGCGGCAGCAAGGGGGCTGGCTGAGGACCATGTCCACACACTCCCACCCAGCCTTTCCCTAACTCCCATCAGACTGTGAACTCCAAAGGGGAAGAGATGGGAACCCACACTCTCTGAGCTCCTGACACGTGCTGGGCTTATGTTGAGTCTCACTGGGCACTTAACCTGTGTGAGGGTCACTGAGTCTTACTTAATCATAACAGCTCTGCAGGGCGGTCACAGAAGCCCATTATCCAGACGAAGCATCTGAGGCTTGAGAAGGAATAAACACTTTATACAAAGTCCTGCAACAGGTGAGGGATAAGCTTGGATATGGACTCTGCCCCGTCTTCAAATTCCATACGTTTTTCCGAGAATTATCCATGCTTTTTATCCCAGTCAGCAGCCCCCAAGAAAAGTAAATACTCCAGAAATATTTTTACTTAAGTTTTAAAAAAAATCACCTTTGTAGCCATTCAAGATTTGCAAAAGAAAAGAATTGAAAACTACACCTCACTCAATTTCCTGAGCATTTATACAGGCATAACTTGCTTAGTGCAGTTTGCAGATACTGCATTTTTTTTTTACAAACTGAAGGTTTATGACAACCTTTGTTGGGTGTTGAGCCAGTCTGTCGGCACCATTTTTCCAACAGCATTTGCTCCCTTTGTGTCTCTATGTCACATTTTGGTAAATCCCAAAGTATTTCAAGCTTTATCATTATTATTTTATTTGTTATGGTGATCTGTGATCAGTGATCTTTGATGTTACTTTTTTAAAAATGATGCTACTATTGCAAAAAAAATTATGACTCACTAGAGACTCAGATGATGGTTAGCATTTTCTTTTTTTTTTTTGGTTATGTCACATGGCATGTAGGATTTTAGTTCTCAGACCAGGGATCTGGCCCCCTGCAATAAAAGCATGGAGTCTCAACTACTGGGCCCAGCAGTTCTTACCCAGTAAAATTTCTTTTTTTTTTCCTCCTGAATTCAACCAATATTTTTCATTAAGCTATATAGGTAGGGGTTTTTAGACATAACGCTACTGTGCACTTCAGTTCAGGTCAGTCATCAGTCATGTCCAACTCTTTGGGACCCCATGGACTGCAGCATGCCATTTCCATGTCCCCATCTATCACCAACTCCCGGAGCATGCTCAAACTCATGTCCATCAAGTTGGTGATGCCATCCAACCATCTCATCCTCTGTCGACCCCTTCTCCTCCTGCCCTCAATCTTTCCCAGCATCAGGGTCTTTTCCAAGGAGTCAGTTCTTCACATTCAGATGGACAAAGTATTGGAGTTTCAGCTTCAGCATCAGTCCTTCCAATAAATATTCAGGGTTGATTTCCTTTAGGATGGACTGGTTGGATCTCCCTGCAGTCCAAAGGACTCTTGAGAGTCTTCTCCAACACCACAGTTCAAAAGCATCAATTCTTCACCACTCAGCTTCTTTTATGGTCCAATCCTTACATCCATACATGACTACTGGGAAAACCATATCTTTGACTAGATGGACCTTTGTCAGTAAAGTAATGTCTCTGCTTTCTAATACACTGTCTAGGTTGGTCATAGCTTTTCTTCCAAGGAGCAAGTGTCTTTTAATTTCATGGCTTCAGTCAACATCTGCAGTGATTTTGGAGCCCAAGAAAATAAAGTCTGTCACTGTTTCCATTGTTTCCCTATCTATTTGCCATGGAGTGATGGGACAAGATGCCATGATCTTCATTTTTTGAATGTTGAGTTTTAAGCCAGTTTCTTCACTCTCCTCTTTCACTTTTATCAAGAGGCTCTTTAGTTCCTCTTCACTTTCTGCCATAAGGATGGTGTCATCTGCATATCTGAGGTTATTGGTATTTCTCTTGGCAATCTTGATTCCAGCTTGTGCTTCATCCAGCCCAGCATTTCGCATGATGTACTCTGCATATGTTAAATAAGCAGAGTGACAATATATAGTCTTGAGTACTCCTTTCACAATTTGGAACCATTCCATTGTTCCATGTCTGGTTCTAACTGTTGCTTCTTGACCTGCATACATATTTCTCAGGATAGACTACAGTATAGTGTAAACATAACTGTTAGAATTGGAGTAGAAAATGGCAGCCCACTCCAGTATTCTTGCCTGGAGAATTCCATGGACAGAGGAACCTGGTGGGCTACAGTCCAAGGGGTCACAAAGAGTCAGGTGCAGTTAACTGAGCATACATTCAACTGTTACATGCACTAGGAAACCAAAACCTTTGTGTGGGTCACTTTCTCGCAATATTTGCTTTATTTCAGGGGTCTGGATTTAAACTCGCAGTATCTCTGAGGTCTGCCTGTATAAAACCTTTGGTCTGTCTGGAATGCCATTTCTCTATTCCCTCATCCTCCCTTCTCCTTTTCCCACCCTGAGCCCTGTTCTCCAGTCTTGGTGCCACAAAGCACGATTCCACCTTTGATCACTTGAAGGATCTCAGTTCCCTCACCAGGGATCAAACCTGGATCCTGGCAATAAAAGCAATGAGTCCTAACTCACCACTGGACCACCAGGGAACTCCCAAGAACAGTTTAAAAGAAGAGAAGAAATGGGTAGGAGGCAGATACCACCTCCTCCCCAGGCCTGTTTTCTCCTGTTAGTAAAGGCGCTGGACCGCCGATGTCTGTGACATCCAGAAGCCACAGTTCTTCCTGTTCTTCCCTGGACTGGCCTCGGTGGGGGGAGGTGGGGGGTGGGGGGCTGAACCCACAGGATTGACTTGAGATTCTTGGCCTTCCTGTCAAGTCCCCTGTGTTGTTTTATTAGTATTGTCAGTGGTGCTCCAGGCTTTATTAAATTCCTTACACTTATGTCAAAGACAGTCACTCAGGTCCCAGCATTTGCTAGTAAATTTCAAGCTTTTGATATCTTCTTCATATATAAGGAGGTAAGAATTTATTTTTTTTTAATTATTGATTTTTTGTTCGTCGGAAGTTTCTTTTTTTGCACCAATTTTTATTTTTATTTATTTTTGACCACTCCACACAGCATGTAGTATCTTAGTTCCCCATCCATAAGTCAAATCCGTGTCCCCTGCATTGGTAACACAGAATCTTAACCCCTGGACTGCTAGAGAAGTCCCAAGAATTTATTTTAAAATGTCATTCAATATCTCAATACCTAAATACATTAAAAAAGAAAAGAAAATAATTTTTCAGGTTCTGGGGGTTTAAATCTAGAATTCTTTCCAGAATCAGGCATCTGGTTATCACAGCTATTATACTTTATTTTTTCTTTTCAACAATCTAAATGTCAAAGTAGTGGGGTTACAGGTGACAGTTAGTTTCTTCTTCATATTTTTATATATCCCATTGATTTACTGATTTCTTTATACTGATTTAGTCTAGAAAAAAACTGAAGTTTTTTGTAGTTATCAAGTACCACAGAAGATAAGATGACATAAATTAGAGTAGTTGCAGGGAAAAAAATGAAAAGATATAGGCACAAAGTTGATGCCAAAATGCAGTTCATAAAATCTTTTACATGTTTTTCCAAATGATCCCAAACCTGAAGCTTTCTAGTAACCAACACAAAGGGAGAAACCTGAGTGGTAGTACAACTTACATGGCCAATAAAAAGGAAAATGAATGGATTGCTCAAGAGAGCATGGCTAGTTCAATTATCAAGACCAGAAGAAAAAATCTCATCACAAGAAAAAAAAAAATTGTAATTATGTGATGATGGATGCTAACTGAACTTAGTGTAGTAATCATTTTGCAACATATACATATATCGGATCATTATGTTGTGTTGTTGTTGGTTAGCTGCTAAGTCATGTCCCACTCTTCTGTGATCCCATGGACTACAGCCTGCCAGGCTCCTCTGTCCGTGGAATTTCCAGGCAAGAATATTGGAGTGCGTTGCCATTTCCTACTCCAAGGGATCTTCCCGACCCAGGTCACCTGCACTGCTGGAGGATTCTTTACTACTGAGCCACCAGGGAAGCCCATCAGATGTACACTTTAACATTTCAATTATATCTCTGAAACGGGAAGAAAAAAAGACCAGAAGAAACATTTCTGGATGGCTCTCAATCCCATCTCATGGGGCTATATGCATAGCACTGAGGTCCTGGTCTTCCTTGGCTCCTCCTTAAGTTACTGGATCAGTTGTGTGGAGAGCTCAATGCACAAAAATGTAATTTTATAGGAGTTAATATGGTCCAGCAAAAGTCCATCTAGTCAAGGCTATGGTTTTTCCAGTAGTCATGTATGGATGTGAGAGTTGGACAGTGAAGAAAGCTGAGCACCAAAGAATTGATGCTTTTGAACTGTGGTGTTGAAGACTTGGACTGCAAGACGATCCAACCAGTCCATCCTGAAGGAGATCAGTCCTGGGTATTCATTAGAAAGACTGATGTTGAAGCTGAAACTCCAATACTTTGGCCACCACATGCAAAGAGTTGACTCACTGGAAAAGACCCTAATGCTGGGAGAGATTGGGTGCAGGAGGAGAAGGGGATGACAGAGGATGAGATGGCTGGATGGCATCACCGACTCTATGGACACGGGTTTGGGTAGACTCCAGGAGTTGGTGATGGACAGGGAGGCCTGGCGTGCTGCGATTCATGGGATCACAAAGAGTGGGACACAACTAAGTGACTAACCTGAACTGAATTGAATATGGTCCAGGCACACAGCCATTATCTGGTATAATGAACATGTATTATTTTTATAATCATAAGGAAATACTATTTAAAAAATAAATCACACACTGTGTGACTCATTTCCATAAAGTATAAAAATTAATCTATGCTTATGGTACTGACAAAAAGCTCTGGTCAGGCTGTTTCTTCCTTGGAGTGTTCCTTATACAGGTATGTTCAGTCTGTGGAGATCCATTAAGCTGCTTCCTTACATGTGCATTTTTCTGTACATGAAATATACATCCATGAAAGGTAAAACAAAACAGGGACCACATGGACAATTCATATGCTTATTTTCTAAAAAAGTTGGTCAATAGTTAAGAAATTTAAAAGTTTAGCATAAAAAATTAATCACATACTAAAATATTACAGAGATTAAAAAAAAAATTCACGACTTCCCAGGTGGCTAAGACTCCAGGCCAATGCAGAGGACCCGAGTTCAATCCCTGATCCGGAACTAGATCCTGCAAGGCCCAAGTAAGATCAAAAATCCCACATGCCTAACTAAGACCCTGTGCAGCCAAATATATAAATATTTTTTTAAAAAATTCATTTTTGCTCATCTCATGGGTACTTCTAACACAATGCAGCATTTGTAGGAACCTAAGAGTCTACAGAAACATAAAGATGTATCCATCATGCTTTGCTCAGATGCACTGACAGGTTCAGCCCAACAGCCTTTATATACCCTGTCCAAACTGCTCTTGGCTCTTCCAGTGGTCCCTTTCACATCAGATAACATTTAAACCCATTAACTGTGGGTCACAAGGTCCGAGGAGGGTTGTCTGAAAGCTCAGAAAGTGTGCTTGGCCTAGCTGATGCTTCGTAATCCTCGGATAGAATGAAATGTGCTCGTGGAAGTTTAAAGGGAAGGCCCTGAGACTGGTGGAACTCAGTGGAGAAGCAGGCGGTGAGAGGCCAAGTCCAAGAGCAGCCTCCAGGCCCCGTTCCAAAGCAAGCCCTGTCCTGGCAGCTGCTCTGCTCCGCTCCATAAAGCCCAGGCTGGAGGGCAAGGCCAGCCTCTGGGGCCTGGAAAACTACTGCAGGCAGCCCAGCTCCTCTGCAAGCCAGCACAGGAGTGGCCACTGCAAAGATCTCATGCTGCTTGGACACATGACTCCCAGAACACAGTCGGCATCCACAGCACCACCGACCAGGGCCTCAGCCTACCCGAGGGTCTCAGGTTGGCAGGAGGAGAGCAGGGCTTGCCAGGCTGCCAAGACTCTGCGCCCACGTCAAAGAGGTCTACAGAACCCAGGGAATGGAGTGGTCACAGCTGAGTCCTTGTCCTTGCTTCCCCAGGCCTGCTGCAGA
>SJYQ01005708.1:332948-359577 GCA_006410935.1 Redunca redunca | reverse complement strand
CCCCGCCCGCGGCCCACCTGCCCCGCCCCCGGCCCGGCCCCGCCCCCGGGCACAGGTGGGCCCCGCCTCCGAGAAGCCCCAGGAGGGGGACTGCTGCTCCCGCCTTGCTGGTCACTCCCCGGCGCCTCCGCAGATCGGGGTGCGTGGGGCGTAGAGGGCAGTTGTGATCCAAACTCTGCGCGGGACGGAGACCCGGCGGGTTTGCTCCCAAAGGGCAGGTGGTGTCGAACTGGGCACACGCGGGGCGCGGGGGTGCGCAAGGAGGCTTCGTCTGGGGGCGTTTCGTGGCCTGCAGCGACCCTGCTCCTGCCTTAGAGTGGACATCCGAGTCCGGGAGCCAGGGCCCCTTCGTTCAGCTGCAGTCCCCTCTCCCAGCTCATCTCCAAGAGGCCCTAGGGGATTTACACGGCCCCCAGGGTGACAAGCAGTTGTTCTCAGACTAGGATGACAGAGCTTGGTGGGAGAGTGGATGTTGGAGGGTTCTGAGGTAAAAATTACAAGTCAAAAAACAAAGAAGCCTAAGGAAACTCACTCCTTGAGTTAAAAAACTTCATCAAGATATTCCTCCAGGCAGGTAAAATTTTATCCTCTTATTTAAATGAGAGTTAAGAGTTCAGAGGGACAGAGTGGACTATCTAAAGGAACTGTGCAGTTTTCTTTTCCCATTTTTCTCCTGGGGATGACACTCAGGAGACTATAGAGAAGTGGAGGACCACAAGCCTTCCTGGACATTTTAAAGCCAAATGAACTGCATGCAAAATACTGTTCAAAGACAGAAGCTCACATAATTGAGTGCCCATCCCCTTCTCTCGGTTACTACTGAGAGTAGCTGGATGTCGCACTGTCCCACAGGCTCCACTGGACTACTGTAACTTTTCTAACTAGCCTCTCAATTCCAGACTCCCTATCCGCACGCCCCCCCATCTTCTCCATGACCACCAGATCGTCCTTGTAAAATTCCTTTACACCTGCTCAGAAATGTCTAATGGCTCCCCAGTGCCTACGGATTAAAGTGCAAACTGTAAATCCAGAATTCAAGGCCTTCCAAAATCTTGTCCAACTTCATAAGACCGTATGAAAGCTGCTCCAGCTAAAATTAGAGCTTATTCACTGCCTCCGAGACATTTTCCTTTCCAGTTGGTCAGGTCTGACTCCTCCTCCAAGTTCCATTTCAGGTCTGTGAAGCTTTCTTGGACCAGCCCAGTCCTGAGTAATCCCATCCTCCTTGGAGCTTTAACACAACTGCCTGCGTGATACGTACTCATCCACTGATAGGTACACACTTATTTTGAGTTTGAGTCTTGTCTTCCAAGATTGAGTCCTTGCATCACCGACTCAATGGACATGAGTTTGAGCAAACTCTGGAAGACAGTGAAGGGCAGGGAAGCCTGGCGTGCTTACAGTCCAAGGGATCGAAAAGAGTCGGACATGACTTAATGACTGATCAACAATAATTTGTCTTCCAACTTCTCTGTAAGCCTTCAAAAGTGGAAACTGTGCACACTTAGGATACAGCATGGCATCCATTTGGTACTCAGTACCACTGGTAGCATTTGAGGACCAAGGCAACACCAGGAGCGAACATCCCCAGAACTCTGTGTAGTTCTTTAGCCAAAGGTGAGTCTAGAGGACAGTTCTGTACCAGTAGCCTCAAGGGAATGTCTCTGTGAAGGTCCAGACCACAGATATGGACACTTACCACCCCTTCTTTCTCTCCAGGAGACCAAGACAGGAGCACCCAGAGTGTAGAAGTTTGGCTGAGGCAGGAGGGAGGTGACCAGGGTCCCTGCACATGAAGTCTCTCTCTCACTGGGGCGATCACCCTTGATATTAGGCTGAATCACTTTCAGGATTTTGTCATGAAAACTGGTGGCAGCCCCATGATTCTCTCCTTAAAGTTCGGCCCTCCGGAGAGATGGATGCAACTGCTTCAGTGAGCCAGAGCCTTAAAGTGTTTATTATGTGGAAACAAGATGAGAAATAAAACACGGAGCCTACCATTTAGGAGAAAAAAATATTCCACCAAAAAAGAAAGCTAACACTTCAAAGGTCAAGTTTCTAGTCCAAATAGTGAATTCCAGAGAAATTCGGAAAACAAAAAGGAAAAAGATGGATCTTTTCTGCACCCCTCAATATTGTGCCCTCCTCTTCTCACTCCTCCTCTGTTCTTACACCTTGAAGGGGACGCAGGGGTGGGGAGGGGTGAGGTGGTTAGGAAAACCCTGGGACTCTGCTTCCCCTTCAGACTCTGCTTTCATTTTTATTTACTTTTTAGATTTTGACTGCGCGTGGTCTTCGCTGCAGTGCATGGGCTTCTCTAGTTACTGCACAGTTGCCCTGCAGTTTTGTGGGATTTTAGTTCCCCAGCTGGGGGTTGAAACTCTGTCCCCTGCTTTGGAAGGTGGATTCTTAATCACTGGACCCCCAGGGAAGTCCCAGAGCAGTTCTTCTTCTAGACTACAGGGATGTCAGAATATACTAACTCCTGTAAGCCCAGGACTTGCTTTCTCAGTTCCTGAAACCTGATGTCTATGTTATAATACAGCAGCTGGGGTGCTTCAGTGTATAGGACTCTGTGCTCTCACTTCTCAGGGCCTGAGTTTGATCCCTGTTTGGGGAACTGAGATCCCACAGGCTATGTGGCTTGGCCAAAGAATAATGATGCAGCATGTTTGAGCTTATAGTATACCATAAGTTAAGTCGCTCGCTCAGTAGTGTCCGACTCTTTGTGACCCCGTGGACTGTAGCCCACCAGGCTCCTCCATCCATGGGATTCTCCAGGCAAGAATACTGGAGTGGGTTGCCATTTCCTTCTCCAGGGGATCTTCCCGACCCAGGGATCAAACCCAGGTCTCCCGCATTGCAGGCAGATGCTTCAACCTCTGAGCCACCAGGGAAGCCCCATAGTATACCATACTTACTGGTATTTCAACCAGTAAGTGATGAAATCAGGACTAAAGCCAGATCTTGGCCTCTGGCTTCTTTCCATTGCACCCAGATAGTCCTGTCTCAGCCTGACCTTCCATAGTCCTTTACACCTATACAGACCTACTTCTCCTCACTTTTATTTTAGGAGCTTCCCTGCTATTCACATGTTATTTCTTGGAGATACCTTGGTTGGAAATTCCAACGATAAATCCATGGGGAGCTCTGGGCCATTGCTAAGCCAGTGGCTTAGACGGAGACATAGAGGCCTGAGTTCCTTTGAGAGAATTCCCGAGAGAGAGCTGAACAGTGCGATCCCCAAGGGCCACGATCAACTCACATAAATCATCCATACCCAAAGCTATAGGTTTCTCTGATTCCATTTTGCACATGGGAAGTGGACTCAGAAATGGTAAATAACTTACTCAAGGCAATAAAGGTAACCCTGTCTCAGATGGGACTCAAACTCAGGCTTGCTAACTTCAGACCCAATGCTTTTTTTCCCCCCTTTGTACATATTGCTGCCTTGGAAGTTCCTCTGGAGAAATATATTCACCCTGGAAACTGTGAGCTCATCCTCAGCACATCCGTAACTCACTCAGCCACATGATCCTTCTTCTCATCCTCTCCTCCCCACCCTCATCCATGCCTCCTGGGCCACTCTTTGCTAAAGACATCTTTTTTCCTGTCCCTTCCTTCCAGGAGTCCATCTTTCACAAATCTCTTTTTTCCTTAAAAAAACTTTTTTTCAATGTGGACCATTTTTAAAGTCTTTTTTTTTTTTTTTTAATTTGTTACAATATTGCTTCTGTTTTTGGTTTTGTTTTTTCGGCCTCAAGGCATGTGGGATCTTAGCTACCTAACCTGCATCCCTTGCATCAGAAGGCAAAGTCTTAACTGCTGGATCATCAGGGAAGTCCCCATCTTTCACAAATATTTCTGCAGAGTTTGCTACTACAGGGGCCACTCCCAGGAGAAGGTGGAGATCCTCACCAAGTGCTTCTTCTTGTCCACTTCTGATTTCTAATGCAGTTGAGCCTTTCTGTCTGGCTGGTAGAAAGAATCGTATGAGCCCAGTTCAAGCTCGAAGGCTTAGATCCGCCGTCTGTGGTCCTAAATCATTCTGCACACTGGAATAGGAAACAGATGAATATTTACCATCCCTGTAGAAGGATGTATGCACGACTGCATCACTGAGTCAAGGGAACCTGAAGAAGAGGACACAGACATGGTGGTAAAGGGTCAGAACAAAGTTCATTGACTGGGAAAGATTCCGGGCAGCTCACACACTGAGCGCTTGTGACTTCATCTAGACTCGTGAACGCAGCCCTCAAAAGCAAGGTGTGACCCAGACAAGAGCTACACACTTTGAGGCTTGTTTGGCATTGATGGCTGGGCCTGGCTCCCCTTTCTGGTGCTGTGATTGCCTCCAAATGATTATAGGCACTCCTCCAGCAGTCTGTGCCCCGGGGAAGAGGATTCCCCAGCAAGTCAACAGACAATTATCCAAGTTGAAAATGGACTTTGACTCGTGGGGTTTTCACCTGACTGATGCCAGTTATTTCCCTCCACTCGGGTCTGCGTGGTTGCTGGGAAACTGAAGAGGAGAGAAAGGGTGAACGGTAGTCTTGGTTGCTGGTCAGCTGGTGCTGAAACAGTAGCTAAATCAAAAAAAAAAAAAAAAGAAGCAGCTAAATCAGCACCTGCTGAAGCTCCACCCCCTGTCTCTCTGAAGCTAAACGCAGTGGAAAGACACTGTTTCACCTTCTCTGCGAAGATGGTCTCTCCTGTCTGTGGCCTCCTATTTGCTGACAGACAACAGCCAGGCTTTGCACTGAACATGAGGGAGACAGCCCACAGCTCAGAGTACACGTGTGGTGTCTAGAAGGCACATGGCTAGCCGTGGCTCCAGACACATGCAGGCTCACTCAGTCGTGTCTGACTCTTTGCAACCCCATGGACTATAGCCCACCAGGATTCTCTGTCCATGGGATTTTCTAGGCAAGAATACTGGAGTGGGTTGCCATTTCCTCCTCCACGGGATCTTTCCCACCCAGAGATTGAACCTGTATCTCCTCCATTGGCAGGCAGATTCTTTACCATTAGGGCCATCTGAGAAGTCTCCACGTGCCTCTGAACAAGCTCTCAATCCCCCTTTCCTCCCCTCGGGACAATCCCACAGACTTGGTCCCCATGTGCACAAACACACAGGTGAATGCATAATCCTTGAGGGGCTACACAAATGTCAGCTTGCTCTCATGCCTGAGCTTTCTGGCATGACCTCCTGCAGCGCTAAGGGTGTTCTCAGCATTTGCTGAATAAGTTGTAGGTCTCCAGGCCTCTGAGCAAAGTTGGGTTTCCTGCTCTTATTCTTTCATCCTGGAAAGATAAACTCTTCCATGTGCATCTCCCACTCCGGACCTCACACTTCTCCCCAACAGGGCTTGTCGGTGACCACGTCTGTCTTACGGTCTGTCATCTGGACTGCTTCTGAACCATCCCGCCTAGAAGTCATTCAGTAAACACTATAATCACAGAAAATATTCTTACTTCCTGTTCATGGAGGCTGCTGTCATTCAGTCGCTAAGTAGTCTTCAAACTTTTCGACCCTGTGGACTGCAACACGCCAGGCTTCACAGTCCTTTTCTATCTCCCTGAGTCTGCTCAAACTCACGTCCATTGAGTCAATGATACTATCCAACCATCTCATCCTCTGATTCCCTTTTCTCCTCTGGCCCTCAGTCTTTCCCAGCATCAGGGTCTTTTCCAGTGAGTCAGTTCTTCGCATCAGGTGGCCAAAGTTTTGGAACTTCAGCTTCAGCATCAGCACTTCCAATGAATATTCAGGGTTGATTTCCTTTAGGATTGACTGGTTTAATTACCTTGTTATCCAAGGGACTCTCAGCACCAAGAAGACCAAGGGCCTTCTCCAGCACAATTTGAAAGCATCAGCTCTTCAGTGCTCAGCCTTCTTTATGGCCCAACTCACATCCATACATAACTACCAGAAAAAACCATAGCTTTGACTATACAGACCTTTGTGCCTCCTCCAAAGTCCATTTGTGTAAGGATGACTGGTTCCAAATAGGAAAAGGAGTACATCAAGGCTGTATATTGTCACCCTGCTTATTTAACTTATATGCAGAGTACATCATGAGAAACGCTGGACTGGAAGAGACACAAGTTGGAATCAAGATTGCCGGGAGAAATATCAATAACCTCAGATATGCAGATGACACCACCCTTATGGCAGAAAGTGAAGAGGAACCAAAAAGCCTCTTGATGAAAGTGAAAGAGGAGAGTGAAAAAGTTGGCTTAAAGCTCAACATTCAGAAAACGAAGATCATGGCATCCGGTCCCATCCCTTCACAGGAAATAGATGGGGAAACAGTGGAAACAGTGTCAGACTTTATTTTGGGGGGCTCCAAAATCACTGGAGATAGTGATTGCAGCCATGAAATTAAAAGACGTTTACTCCTTGGAAGGAAAGTTATGACCAACCTAGAGAGCATAGTCAAAAGCAGAGACATTACCTTGCTGACTAAAGTCTGTTTAGTCAAGGCTATAGTTTTTCCAGTAGTCATGTATGGATGTGAGAATTGGTCTATAAAGAAAGCTGAGCGCTGAAGAATTGATGCTTTTGAACTGTGGTGTTGGAGAAGACTCTTGAGAGTCCCTTGGACTGCAAGGAGATCCAACCAGTCCATTCTGAAGNCTAGGGGGATAGAGTTTGTTGTTTTGACATGAAGCAAGAAAGAGAACAGAGCTCTTTGCCCAAGGGAGTAGAGCTATTTTCTGCAGAAGCTTATCAGGTGCTAGCTGGGGCTGGGGAGTGACAGGAGAGGCAGGGCTGCAGTGGGGAATCACTCGAAATAAAAGAACCCTGAACAGACCAGTTCAACCTTGACTTACCACTGAGCTTGGTGCCAAAGGAAATCTTTTAATAATCTGCAAGACAATGCTATTACCGCATCCAGGTTCTGGATCCCTCTAATATTTAGTTTTTATTGGAGTATAGTTGATTAACAATGTTGTGTTAGTTTCTGCTGTACTGTAAAGCTATATGTATATATATACCCACTATTAAAAATTTTTTTTCCCCATAGAGGTCATTTAATATTTAATTATCACTTTACACATGTCAAGATGAGGTGGTCAATTAAGAGACTCTGCAGTAGTCAACATGGCAGTATCAAAACTGTGCTCATTTAAAATTAGCATGAACATTGTTGGATACTAAGGTACTCAGTGGATATGAGACAACTGCAAGCTAAAAGGAGAGGAAAATGTCACAAAACCAATGCAAGGCTCAACACTGTGGTCTAATTTGGAGTTATTGGGATGCAAAAACTGCAGGCTAACCATGTCCAAATGGAGTGGCTGACTTGGGGGAGACCAGGAAAAATGTACACAGGATCACTCTGCTCTTTCTTACAATCACATGTGAATCCAGAATTATCTAAAATGTTTAGATAGATAATTCAAAATATTTTTAAAAATGGATAGATGGGTAAGTAGGTAGGTAGGTAGATAGATAGAAGTAAGCTGACAGTATCAAGCATATTATTTTATACTAAATATTTGTCCAAAATAAAAAAATACTTATTCAGACAAATATTTAGCTTGTCAACTTGAAATGCCTCTGTAAATCAAATTCCAGTGTTAATTGGCTCTGTTTCTCAACCTTATATTCTTCACCACTGACTGGTCGCTTTCTGTGTCAATACAACACACGGTTAATTTTTTTAAAAAATGAGTGGCTGCTTTAATAAAGAAGCCATGCAGCCCAGGAAGCAAAGACATGCCAAGATGTGCAAACAGAAGCACCAGCAGCCGCCCTTGAGGTCACTTGCCCAGAGGGTTGTAAGGGCCTTGGGTATCTCAGGGACTATCTTACTCCACACAGTACATACCACTTCAGACATGAGTTTTATCGTCTGGTAGCTCCAAAACAAAGGTGCGTCAAGTCCTAAGTGAGGGATCGTCTCTACACTATGACGTGGGTAAACTGCATAGTTACCTTGGGAGGTGAGTAATTCTCCAGCAGTCCAGGCAGGGTTCACACCAGTCTTTTATAGGGCTAACTAGGCCACCAGCTGGTGCAGGAGGGGGGACTCCACAGCTCAGAACCATGAAACCATGCTTTCATAGAGAGACTTTAAAAAATATATATATCTCTTAGAGAAAAACATAGGCAGAACACTCAATGACATAAATCAAAGCAAGATCCTCTATGACC
Source organism: Redunca redunca (assembly GCA_006410935.1). Taxonomy (NCBI): domain Eukaryota; kingdom Metazoa; phylum Chordata; class Mammalia; order Artiodactyla; family Bovidae; genus Redunca; species Redunca redunca. Next base: position 351,413 of record SJYQ01005708.1, on the reverse strand, counting down.
CACCTCCTAGAGTAACAGAAATAAAAACAAAAGTAAACAAGTGGGACCTAATTAAACTTAAAAGCTTTTGCACAGCAAAGGAAATTATAAGCAAGGTGAAAAGACAACCCTTAGAATGGGAGAAAATAATAACAAATGAAACAACTGACAAAGGATTAATTTTCAAAATATGCAAGCAGCTCATACAACTCAATACCAGAGAAACAAACAACCCAATCAAAAAGTGGGGAAAGGCCTAAACAGACATTTCTCCAAAGAAGACATACAGATGGCTAACAAACACATGAAAAGATGCTCAACATTGCTCATTATTAGAGAAATGCAAATCAAAACCACAATGAGATATCACCTCACACCAGTCAGAATGGCCCTCATCAAAATGTCTACAAACAATGAATGCTGGAGAGGGTGTGGAGAAAAGGGAATGTTCTTGCACTGTTGGTGGGAATGTAAATTCATACAGCCACTCTGGAAGATGGTATAGAGATTCCTCAAAAAACTAGGAATAAAACCATCATATAACCCAGCAATCCCACTCTTAGGCATATACCCTGAGGAAACCAAAATTGAGAAAGACACATGTATCCCATTGTTCATTGCAGCACTATTTACAATAGCTAGAACATGGAAGCAACCTAGATGTCCATCGACAGATGAATGGATAAAGAGATTGTGGTATATATACACAATGGAATATTACTCATCCATAAAAAGGAACACATTTGAGTCAGTTCTAATGAGGTGGATGAACCTACAACCTATTGTACAGAGTGAAGTAAGTCAGAAAGAGAAAGCTAAATATCATATTCTAATGTATATATATGGAATCTAGAAAAATGGTACTGAAGAACTTATTTACAGGGCAGCAGTGGAGAAACAGACATAGAGAATAGACTTGTGGACTTGGGGAAAGGGCAGGAGAGAGTGAGATGTATGGAAACTTACACTACTATATGTAAAATAGCCAACAGGAATTTGCTGTATGGCTCAGGAAACTCAAAGAGGGGCTCTGTATCAACCTAGAGGGGTGGGGTGGGGAGGAAGACAGGAGAGGGAGGTTCAAAAGGGAGGGGATATATGTGTACCTATGGCTGATTCATGTTGAGGTTTGACAGAAAACAACAAAATTCTGTAAAGCCATTATCCTTCAATTAAAAAATAAAATAAAATAAAATAAAAAGAGGTTAATAAAACACCCATTTCCCAAACACTTTCCTTGCTGTGCCTCTCCCTTTGCTTGGCAGCCAAGCCCTCCCTGTAGCTCCATCTCCTCACCTGACTTCTGTTCTGCTGGTCTGCCTAGTCTGATCCTCTGGGGGCTCTATGCCCTTATCCTTGGGAAGCTGGACAGGGGTGAGGGTGGGGCGGCATGAAGGGGAGAGGGAAGCTGACTGACTTGCTATCATCTGAAGCATTTTCCTACTGGCTGTCAACTCAGCTTAATAGCCTTCACCAAGACCTACTTCTAGGGACTTGCCTGGTGGTCCAATGATTAAGACTTTTTCCAATGCAGGGGGTGTAAGTTCGATCCCCGGTCTGGGAGCTAAGACCCCAGACGCCTTGCAGAGAAAAACCAAAACGTAAAACAGCAGCAACACTGCCATGAATTCAGTGAAGACTTTTTAAATGGTCCACATCAAGAAAAGAAAAATCTTCAAGAGAAAAAAAAACAAAAAACCTACCCCTAACAATTCTATCGCTCACCCCTCCTCCCTCCTTGTCTTCCCAAGTAGTTTCACACTTCTCAAGCTCCCTGTCACATCCATGCCCCTTCTCACTCTTGGTGGAGGGCTTTGATTTTATTTCTTATACGAGAATTAGGCAGCCACACCTTAAGAGTCCACCCACCTCTCTGCTCTGATTGCCTCCGTCAGCACCAGCTCCTACCCTCCAGCAGTGCCTTCCTCCACAAACACCCTCTCACCCTCCATCCCTCTATCTTCAACACCGTCCTCCAGCTTGTTCCTTTCAGCCTCTACATCTGGGCACATCGTCCCCAACCTGAAACCATCACACTCCGTTCCTTGGTTTTCTCATCTCTAAAGCTGCTTCACAGCTTCCTCGTTGTCTCACTCCTGAGCTGAATATGGGTCGACTCCTGTCTCCACTTCACTGGGATGGCTTTATCTATTTAATTTGGTTGTGCTAGGTCTTAGCTGCAGCATGTGGGATCTCTGGTTGTGGCATGTGGGATCTAGTTCCCTGACTAGGGATCAAACCCACATCCCCTGCATTGGCAGCTTAGAGTCTTAGCCATTGGACCACCGCAGAAGTGCCTGGGAATGCCCCCTTCTACTAACTTAAATCCAACATCTCAATTCTAATTCACTTTATTTTTCTGCAGCCTTTGACAATCCTGCCAACCTCTCACTTCTAGAAGTTCTCATTTCCCTAGGTTTCCAGAACACTATTTTCTTGTTATTCAGACCATTTCTTTTCTACCAGCTATCTCCTCTAACCATTAAGATTTCTCCTCTTTGGCCTCCTTCTCTTATTCTCTATGCTTCCCACCTCTGATCTCATCTGCATCCATGGTTTAGATACAAGACTTCAGTAATTTTCTATATGCTAATAATTCTCCATCTCTATCTTTAATCCTAACTTCTCTTTGAACCTCCATATCCCTTTTCTCAAGTTTACTGGAAAACCGCTACTCCTCATATGTGCTGCTGCTGCTGCTAAGTCGCTTCAGTCGTGTCCAACTCTGTGTGACCCCATAGATGGAAGCCCACCAGGCTCCCCCATCCCTGGGATTCTCCAGGCAAGAACACTGGAGTGGGTTGCCATTTCCTTCTCCAATGCATGAAAGTGAAAAAAACGAAAGTGAAGTCGCTCAGTCATGTCCAACTCTTCGTGACCCCATGGACTGCAGCCTACCAGCCTCCTCCGCTCATGGGATTTTCCAGGCAAGAGTACTGGAGTGGGGTGGTGCCATTGCCTTCTCTGTCTCACATGTGCTAAATCTCACTTAATAGTGTCACATATACATGGTGCCCCAAGTCGGAAACTTTGGAGTTTGAGAACTACTCTCCAGACTCCCTGGCGGTCCAGTGGTTAGGACTCTGTGCTTCCACTGCAGGGTACCTGGGTTTGATCCCTGGTTGGGGAACTAAGATCTCGCATGCAGCTAGACAAACAAAAAAAGAACTACCCTTAACTCTTTTCTAACACTTACATCTTCTCCATCACAAAGAAACGACGTCCTTTCTACTCCTGAATGGTCCTCAGACCTGCCCCTTCCTCTCCAGTCCTAATGTTTCGCTTGAAACCTGGCCTTGAATTCCTCTCCTGGCTCAGGGCTATAGCCATCGATTTCCTCCTGTTCTTGTGTGCAGTGAGCGGTGACAGGACCGTCTGCTATGTTGTAAATATTAAGGATGAATCTTGGTAGCCAACCTAGTGTAGTGTGGGTGGAGAGCAGTGGGAATCATAAGACGGAACCAAAAATAACATAGCCAGAGCTATTTTCTGTTGGGCAAAATCACATAAATTTCATGGATAAAAAGTGATTTATGGAGAGGGAAATGGCAACCCACTCCAGTATTCATGCCAGGAGAACTCCATGGTATGAATGGCTGTGGCCGAGCGGGCTACAGTCCATGAGGTCACAAAGAGATGGATATGACTTAGCAACTAAACAACTGTATATATAGCACAGGGAACTACATTCAATATTCTGATAAATCACAAAGAATATTTAAAAAACAATATATGTATGCATGTGAATCACTTTGCTGTATGGTAGAAATTAACACATTATAAATCAACTGTATTTCAATAAATTTTTTAAAGTGATTTATGGAGGAGAGTGAAAAAGTTGGCTTAAAGCTCAACATTCAGAAAACGAAGATCATAGCATCTGGTCCCATCCCTTCGTGGGAAATAGATGGGGAAACAGTGGAAACAGTGTCAGACTTTATTTTTTTGGGCTCCAAAAATCACTGCAGATGGTGATTGTAGCCATGAAATTAAAAGACGCTTACTCCTTGGAAGGAAAGTTATGACCAACCTAGAGAGCATATTAAAAAGCAGAGACATTACTTTGCCAACAAAGATCCATCTAGTCAAGGCTATGGTTTTTCCTGTGGTCATGTATGGATGTGACAGTTGGACTGTGAAGAAAGCTGAGCGCCGAAGAATTGATGCGTTTGAACTGTGGTGTTGGAGAAGACTCTTGAGAGTCCCTTGGACTGCAAGGAGATCCAACCAGTCCATTCTGAAGGAGATCAACCCTGGGATTTCTTTGGAAGGAATGATGCTTAAGCTGAAACTCCAATACTTTGGCCACTTCATGCGAAGAGTTGACTAATTGGAAAAGACTTTGATGCTGGGAGGGACTGGGGGCAAGAGGAGAAGGGGGCGACCGAGGATGAGATGGCTGGATGGCATTACTGACTCGATGGACATGAGTTTGAGTGAACTCCGGGAGTTGGTGATGAACAGGGAGGCCTGGCGTGCTGCGATTCATGGGGTCACAAAGAGTCGGACACAACTGAGTGACTGAACTGAACCCTAAGTTAAAAGCTAAAAGAGAAACTTTAAAAGACAAAGCAGATAAGGCTTTTTTTCTGAAGATCTAAAGACCATCCTTTGCTTGGTTGCTGTAGATACTGCAGTAAACCCTGATAGACTGTACCTTGCTTGCTTGTTTGTTAAGGTGCTTCAGTTGTGTCTGACTCTGTGCAACCCCATGGACAGCAGCCCACCAGGCTCCTCTGTCCATGGGATTCTCTAGGCAAGAACACTGGACTGTTCCTTACCCTCAAAGATTTCCCAAGAAATAAATGTTTCATATATTTATTATTGCATCATACTTACTTCTTACTCCTAATTTTTAAGAAAGTGAGTTTGCTTTTCAAATTCTTTTTTCATGCATGAATTGGTATCACTGTGTTTCTGATTTTGGTTATTGGGTCATTTTTCCCCCCATTTTTAAGCAAAACCAAGTGTTTCCAATTATTGCAAAAGATTTTAAAATATGTAACAGATTTATATTATTGTATCAAATGACATTTCATACCATGTCTTATGCCCTATGTTCTATGCCTGTCTCTGTATCGCACTTCCCCAAACTTTCCGTTCTCCCTGCCTTTGCTCTTGTTGTTTTCCCATCTGAAATACCCAGTTCTCTGCTTCCAAAATCACCGCTGATTCAGCTCAAACATCACCTCATTTGAGCCACGTTCTCTGCCTCCTGTCCTCTGCACCCACAGCGCTCACCTTCCCGCCGACCTTTGGAGCATACTGTTTTTGTGTTCTCTACAAACTTAAGATCCGGCAGAACTTCTAGGACAAAGCACCTAAAAATGAAATGGTGAATGAAGGAATGAATGGTATTAAATACAACCTGCAGTCTGAACGACAATGGCGAGAAATTCATAGGAAGTCAATTGAAGCCAAAAAAACAGAACAGTTGATTACAGTTGGGCATGGGTTGCTTTTACATTTTAGCAACTATGAATAATGCTGCTTTGAACATTTCTGTACAATTTTTGTGGATGGGTACTTTATCTTGGGTGTATGCCAAAGCCTTTGACTGTGTGGATCACAATAAACTGTAGAAAATTCTGAGAGAGATGGGAATACCAGACCACCTGACCTGCCTCTTGAGAAATCTGTATGCAGGTCAGGAAGCAACAGTTAGAACTGGACGTGGAACAACAGACTGGTTCCAAATAGGAAAGGCTGTACATCAAGGCTGTATATTGTCACCCTGCTTATTTAACTTATATGCAGAGTACATCATGAGAAATGCTGGACTGGAAGAAACACAAGTTGGAATCAAGATTGCCAGGAGAAATAGCAATAACCTCAGGTATGCAGATGACACCACCCTTATGGCAGAAAGTGAAGAGAAACTAAAAAGCATCTTGATGAAAGTGAAAGAGGAGAGTGAAAAAGTTGGCTTAAAGCTCAACATTCAGAAAATGAAGATCATGGCATCCGGTCCCATCCCTTCATGGGAAATAGATGGGGAAACAGTGGAAACAGTGTCAGACTTTATTTTGGGGGGCTCCAAAATCACTGGAGATAGTGATTGCAGCCATGAAATTAAAAGACGTTTACTCCTTGGAGGGAAAGTTATGACCAACCTAGAGAGCATATTAAAAAGCAGAGACATTACTTTGCCGACTAAGGTCCGTTTAGTCAAGGCTATAGTTTTTCCAGTAGTCATGTATGGATGTGAGAGTTGGACTGTGAAGAAAGCTGAGCGCCGAAGAATTGATGCTTTTGAATTGTGGTGTTGGAGAAGACTCTTGAGAGTCCCTCGGACTGCAAGGAGATCCAACCAGTCCATTCTGAAGGAGATCAGCCCTGGGATTTCTGTGGAAGGAATGATGCTTAAGCTGAAACTCCAGTACTTTGGCCACCTCATGCGAAGAGTTGACTCATTGGGAAAGACTTTGATGCTGGGAGGGATTGGGGGCAAGAGGAGAAGGGGGCGACCGAGGATGAGATGGCTGGATGGCATTACAGACTCGATGGACATGAGTTTGAGTGAACTCTGGGAGTTGGTAATGGACAGAGAGGCCTGGCGTGCTGTGATTCATGGGGTCTCAAAGAGTCGGACACAACTGAGCGGCTGAACTGAACTGATGCCTAAGGAGTCAAAGTGCAGGATCACATGATAACTGTGTTTAACTTTCTTTTATTGAAGACAGTTGATTCACAATGTTAGTATCAGGTGGACGGCACAGACTCAGTTTTATATATATATATATATAATTCTTTTTCAAATTATTTTCCCATATAGGTTATTACAAGATATTGATTAGAGTTCTCTGTGCTATACAGTAGGTCCTTGTTGGTTATCTATTTTACATATGCTGCTGCTGCTAAGTCGCTCCAGTCGTATCCGACTCTGTGCGACCCCATAGATAGCAGCCCACCAAGCTCCCCCGTCCCTGGGATTCTCCAGGCAAGAACACTGGAGTGGGTTGCCACTTCCTTCCCAAAGCATGAAAGTGAAAAGGGAAAGTGAAGTTGCTCAGTCCTGTCCGACTCTTCGCGACCCCTTGGACTGCAGCCCACCAGGCTCCTCCGTCCATGGGATTTTCCAGTCAAGAGTTGGAGTGGGGTACCATTGCCTTCTCTGATTTTACATATAGTAGTGTGCATATGTTAATCTCAAACTCCTAATTTATCCCTCCTCTCCTGTTTCCTCCTTTGACAGGTGCTTAACTTTTGAGTAACTGTTAGAGTGCCTTCCTAAGTGGCAGCACTGTTCTAGCATCCCACCAGCAGTGCATGAAACCTGCGGTTTCTCCACACCCTTGCCAGCAACTATCTCACTGTTTGATTAACTGGAGTATTATTTACAGTGTTGTGTTAGTTTCTGCCACATAGCACAGTGAATCAGCTGTATGTATACATATATCCACCCTTTCTGAGATTCTTTTCCCATAAAGGCCATCACAGAGTACTGAGTAGAGTTCCCTGTGCTATACAGTAGGTCCTCATGACTTATTTATCTTACTATCTTTATTATAGCCGTCCTCTGGGTGTGGTATCTCCTTTTTGACTCTACTTCTCAGTAACTAATGTCAAGCATCTTTCCATGTGCTTATTGGCCATCTGTCTATTTTCTTGGAGAAATGCCATTTCAGACCCTTTGGCCACTTTTTGTCTTTTTACTGGTAAGTTGTACTAGATTTCTTCTTTCTTAATACTCATGATCACCCAGCTAAAGCAGGTAGCTTCACCTTGATTCTGTAGATGAAGGGACGAGAGCCTGGAGTTCCAGAGAGAGACATGGCAGAATCCATGACCGTGACTCTGTAGCCCGTGCTCTTAACACCACACTAGACTGCTTTTTGGTGATGATGAGATTTAGAGTGGCAACACTAGTGTGTGGTTAATGTGAAGATGAACGTCACTGGAATTGAGGCTAGGGTGTTAGAAACATTACTGACTGGTTGCTCAAGTCAGTGGTGGCAGGCCCGATTTGCACATAAAGTAAAAATGCTGGATCTCGACATGATCTGAGATTCCTTCTTACTCTGAAATTCTGTGATTTAATAAGCCTTTTTGTTTCACCAGCATCAAAACAGCAACAATCACGGACAGCCAAGGCTTTGAGTGTCAGGACAAAAGGAGGTACCACCCACTGACCAACATCCCTTGAAAGCCCAGGACTGGTCTCTCTGGGAACCTGTCTCAGATTATTAGTGAGAGACGTTAGATGTGCTACCATCAGCTTTAGAAAAAAAATAAAATGCAGCATCTCCTACGGACAGTTTTCCTTAACACAAATATGAACACCTGAGTCCTTTCCTCTGCCGTGGGTACATTAGAATGATGCTGTTCTAAGCCACTGTTGTTGTTTAGCCACTAAGTTGTGTCTGACCCTTTATGACCCCAGGAACTGTAGCACATCAGACTTCCCTGTCCTTCACTATCTCCCAGTTCGCTCAAAGTCATGTCCATTGAGTCAGTGATGCCATCCAACCATCCCATCCTCTGCTGCCCCCTTTTTTCCTCCTGCTCTCAATCTTTCCCAACATCAGGGTCTTTTCCAATGAGTTGGCTTTTCGTATCAGGTACAGATACCTTTTCATATCAAGTCTTTTATCAAGTACTGGAGCTCCAGCTTCAGCATCAGTCCTTCTAAAGAATAATCTGGGCTGATTTCCTTTAGGATTGACTGGTTTGATCTCTGTGCTGTCCAAGAGACTCTTCAAGAGTATTTTCCACGACAATTCAAAAGCATCAATTCTTTTGGCTCTCAGCCTTCTTTATGGTCCAACGCTCACATCTGTACATGACTACTGGAAAAACCATAGCTAAACCATACTAAGTCAAGACCAGCTGAATTCTCAGAGGCTGTCTGGGTATGCTCACAATTACTTTGCCCCAGATGGAGTTATTTGCCGAAAAAAGGACAGAGATGAAAAAAATGGATATGGTTTTAGTGCCATCATCTTGTACTTTCCTGCTACTTGCAAGACAATCTCAAGGGATGCATTTAGGAAACCTCTCATAAATGTATAGCACTGCAGAAAACCATGGGGAGGTAAGTAAACAGAGTCATCAACAAGTATAAATGTGGTTTTAACAAGAAATTATAGAAAGCTCAAATAGAACATTTTCCATTATGTTTTATTGAAAAATAGCTAATTTAAAATATATACATTATTTAAAAAAAAACAAAAACCAAAAACACATAATACTGGTAAAATACTGAATTTTTCACTCACTCTTACCAAAGTGGCATCTTTATGTTCCCAGATTATTTTGCTTAAGAGGAGGGTCTCTGGTGCCCTCTGGCGACACTTCTTGAGGCTGCTGTCCAGAAAGGAACAAGGGTCCCTCAGCTTAGGCCTGAGAGAATTAAGGCCGGTTCATGTCTGACTGGCCTGTGTTCTGTGGCCTTTGCCCCCTGCCTAGGAGAAAGGTAATCTTAGTGGGAGTCTTGACCTCCTGGAGGAAGTATTCCTCCCTTAACACTCAGCCAAGCCAACAGCAAAAATAAACACTTTCTTTTTTGTCACTGTCTTCTTAAAAACACAAAAACAAACTAACAAAAACCCCCCTATCATTATAAACTCCCAAATAATGTGGGAAGGTCTCTAAGTAATTCAGGTTGTAATCCAGACCAAAAAAAAAATATTAATTAATCAAAAAACCCCAGTATCAGTTAACAGGACAGCAAAACCCATAAATCTTAGGATGCAAAAAAAAAAAAAAAGTTGATTCTTCCCCTTGTCTTCATAACAACGGACACCACTACTCTGGACAAGTCTGTGCCTGTGGTTTCTGGGAGTGGATGACCTTCTCCTTGAATTTGAGGAAGCAGACCTACTCCAGACCTGTGCCATTCCTAAAATGTAACATCAATCAGCAGAGCCTAAGTTCGTTCTCTAGACCAAATACTTTGGACTTGAGGTTCCTCAGTTCTCCCTGTATCTTGTGTGCCAGTCGATTGCTATCACGAACCTCACACAGAATGGCAAGGTCCTGGTTTGCCTGGGCGTTGAGTGTGGCCTAGAGATTTAAAAAAAAAAAGAAGTGATTATGGCAGATGCCAGAGGAGAGAAACCTGGCATGAAGCCCCAGCGGTGCCAGCTCCTTTCTCTGATACTCTTAGTTCACAGGGTAGATTCAATGCTTAGTCTAGAGACTCGCTGAGAGAAGGAAAATGTAGAGTTAGGGCTGAAAAGGCTAGAGACCATCGCTTCCCCACACAACAGGAGGCGCCTGCGTCAGAGGACAATCAACAATTATCAGTGAGTAGAGAGACCAGTATAGACATTATTAGTGAATCTGCCAAAGCACGAAAGGCAGCATCTCTTTGTTTCTGTGTGAATCTGCTTGGCAGAGTGACTGCTCAGGGCGTGTGGATGGACAGTTACATCTCTTTAAGATGACACTGGAGGCACCTCAGATTCTACGTGAAGCTGTGTCTCATAGGGAAGAAGTACTTTCTAACCCAGCTACTCACTTTCCCCATTTGTAAAATAGACAGGTTTTTTTTCTTCTTTTGGCCAGGCCATACGGCTTGTGGGATCTTAGCTCCCCAACCAGGGATTGAACCCAGATTCTGGCAGTGAGAATGCCGAGTCCTAACCACAGGAACCCCAGGAACTCCCCACAGGCACGGCTCTTTGAACCCACTCCTTGAGTTGGGAGGGATGAATACTTGTGCTGAGCTGAGCTCAGGTGGAAATATTCTGACATCATCCTCAGTTGCTTCAGTCTGTCCTGTCTTCCTCTGGCACGCACTGTTTACAGATTTCAGCGAGACCAGGATGGTGATGCAGCCCAGCCTCCCTCAGAGGGGCCCTCGTGCCCTGTCTACTCACCCACACCTCTTCTCCCTCCTGGTAATTCAGGATCAATTACCTTACAGAGTATCTGCTCCACGTCTTTTAGTTTTTGCCTGAGAATCTTAATGTCTGTCTTAAAGCCTTCTACCTCTAAGACACGCCGGGTCTCCAAGGCCTCGTAGCGCTTAGTCATGGCCTGCAGGCGCCTCCCCATCTTGCTGGTGCGGTCCTATACCCGGGGCACAGGAAGGCTTCTGTGAGCAGAAGGGGCACCCCTAGCCAGCGGCCCACCCCCCCGAGAGGCAGAGAACGCCACACCTTAAAGATCTCTCTCCTTGCTCCTTCCTCCTCACGAATCCGGGCCAGCTCTTCTTCCAGGGAAATGCACTGCTCTTGGTACATGCTGGCCAGCCTTCTCTCTTGTATGAGCTTATCCTTTAGGGACTGTGGGTCAGAAGGAGAGAAAAACTCATCTTTGTTCTTTAATTTGGGTAATTCAAATAGCACTGAGGGAAAGAAAGAAAGGATTTCTAGAAGTGCTAAATCAGTGACGGAACAAGACATCATGGAGAACATCTGAAAACCTACTTCTGGAGGATTCTCTAGCTTTTTTCTTAATGTGTACAGAGTAGGAAATTCTAGGTTTTTTTATTTTTATTTTTTAGAAAAATTTTAAAACGAAACAAATATTTTTGGCTCTTGGAAGAGTCAGATTTAATAGAGTTCGGAATTGTACCAAATAAGACATTACAACCTATTGGGGATACATTTCTTAAGTTTTTCTTTAAAAAGAAAGAAACATCAACAGCATTTAAAACACATGTTCCACTGAGCAGCCAGGATGATCTTGAAAAGGCCCAACCTGGATGTCACTTACCTCACAGAATCCTTCAAAGACACAGTGAGGCTCGGAGCTGTGCACCCTCGGCAGGAGCGTGACGGCTCCCTCCCTCCACCCCACGGGCCACCCCTCACAGCCACGCGCTCCCTCACACCTGCTCTCCCTGCCTGATGCTCTTCCCCGAGGTCTGCCTGGCAAGCTCCATTCTCCAGGTCTCAGCAAGAACGCCAGACTCGACGGTGTCCTAGTGCTTCTCAACAAAAGCAGACCTCCAACAGCAACACACACTCTTTACAGAACCCTTCTAACTCCGTAACACCACTTTTCTCCCCTCCCTAAATCTAATGCATTTTGGCTGCACCACCTGGCTTGTGGGATCTCAGCTCCCTGACCAGGGAATGAACCTGAGAGCCTAAAATCTTAACCACTAGGCCGCCAAGGAATTCCCAGGACCACTTTCCTATAACCCATACTTGGTTATTTGTTAATGTTTCTGGTCTTTCTCACCTGTTAGAATGTAAATGCCATGAAGACAGACCTGTCTGCTGCCGTACACTGAGAGCCCCGCCCACTACAGGACTTCAACAAATATCTGTTGAATGAATCTATCGATCAGTCAACACTTTAATGTTCTAAATCCCCACACACAGTAACAAAGAGCTACTCTTTGAGACCTATTTCTTGAGATCGTTGCTACAACAGCTTCCTGGACTGGATCTTATATGACAATGATTAGGTTCTTTGAAATTCTCCAAGTTCTTTCAATAAATCCAGAATAAAAAAAAAAAAATCTGTAAGATAGAGGAAACTACCTTAATATATTCATTTTGGTTGTGATGACTCTCATGAACTAGCCACATTTTCCCCATTTTCTCTTCTTTCTTCTTACACTGCACCCTGTATTCCTTAATCTTTGACATCAAGTGATCCTTTTCAAGCATCCAGGACTTCTCCTTATTTTGGTTTTCAAATCTGAGTTGCAGAAAGTCTTTGGTGCTCTCGTAGAGCAGCTCCTGGGTGTGGTGGAGACTAGGGAAGAAAGTACAGATGTGGACATAAAAATGCTTCCTTGGGACATGTGACAGTTACTTCAAACACAGCCAAGACGCACGTCCTTTGAAAACTGTGTAACATACAGATTCTGTAAATACCATCAGCGTTTTAAAAACACGCTTCATCTGATCACCGGCAGTCTTACATGTTTTATTGAACAAAGTATAATGTATCTACATTGGTTCATAGACCAGCCTTTATAGATATTTTTCTGGGTGCTAATTTTAAGTTATATTAGAAGGACTACAAAAATATTTACACACAGCCTAAGTATGGACTTTTCCAAGGCACCAGACTTTACAATAAACTAAGTCATGGTGTTCTGACTGAAGGCTAACACAAGTTCTAAAACGTTGACACGGCTTTGCTTCTGCCTGGGCTGAGCTCCCCTGTGAGCTGCTGGGCCGAGCTGCCCAACAGCAAATCCTGTCCTTTTTCTGAGATAGACTTCCTTGGTGGAGGCGCCTCAATGGTCTCGGCCCACGTGGCCCCTCCATTCTCCGAAACCCCTCAGTGCTTTCAGTCTACGCCCTGTGCTGTACTGCGACACTTCTTAACCATATTTATCATTTATTTTTGCCGGATGCCACAAGGACTATCAAGGACAGTACCAGCTTCTAGACATACACAGGTACTAAACAGATTCCTGATGAGATCTGGGAATAGACAAATGACGTTTCTGTCTTCAAAAAAAAAAAAATTTCCTGAAGAGTTAGCAACTCATCAGTTTAACATCAGCAGCTAGAAATATACTGTATCAAATGATCACACTGCTTGCAAAGGGCATTAAATACCATACTACAGTTTTCCACTGAACACATATGGTGAGATCCACTTAGTTCTTCTGAGTAAGAGAGTACACAGAGAAGGGGACAATGACTACATAATGTCAGGAGTAACCGTCATCTGATGAATAAATATATTCAGGTACGTGTATGTCTGTATAAACAGGGAGAGATTGAGTCAGTTCCCTCAAGGACCGCTCTTGCTTCCAGCAGCTTATTTTATTCTATCTGGTGTTACGGCTCAGTTACAAACAGGGGAAGCATGCTCTTGCAAATGTACAAATGGTCTCAAAGTGGCACCTAACAGGCAGCCATTAATGGCCTTGGATTTCCTGCCATTCAACACCCTCAGGATGCCGATCTACTGGAAGGAGCCGATCAAGTGCTCAGATCTGCAGAAGACGTTGAACTAGGAAGGTTATTAATAATCTGACACGTAAAATCATACTTTACTCTGACAATTTAAAAATATTGTTCCCTTAAAAAGAATTCAAATCCAATAGAAACTGGAGATGCTATGCTTAAGCACAAAACATCAAAAATGATGTTGGAAGCAGCAGGGCCTGCCATGGGCCAGGGGCACCTTCTACCTGCACTGGTCAGTGAGTTCAACTTGAGTATCATGTCTAACTGAACTCACCGACCAGTGAGTAGAAGGTGCAGGTAGAAGGTGCCCCTGGCCCTGGGCAGGCCCTGCTGCTAGTTGAGTGACCACACTTTAGAATGGAGGAAGACACACTAAAAAAGTTTGTGAAGCAATAAAAAAACCAACAGGATGAAGATTGCAAGGTGAAAAAGAATATATACACACACACTCCACGGGATCTTCCCAATGCAGGGACTGAAACTGAATACAGGTCCCCCGCATTAGAGGCAGATTCTTTACCATCTGAGCCACCAGGGAAGCCCATATATACACATACACGTGTGTGTGTACATATATATACACATTTTTTTTTTGGCCACACCACATGGCTTATGGAATCCTAGTTCCCCAACCAGGGATTGAAGCTGGGCCCTTGGCAGTGAAAGCTCTGAGTCCTAACCACTGGACCACCATGGAATTCCTGTGAAAAAATATTTTAAAATGTAGGATATTTAATGCAGGATAGAGAAAGTAAGCTAAAGGTCATCGAGTGTTCAAGAATTATTTATTATGCGCCTGTTCTGCACACAGGAAAAGACCCTGGGGAAGAGACGTCATTAAAATGGAAGGTGAAAAGGCCCATCACTGAGTCACGCTGGTCATCACGGGCGATGAGGGGGGAGATGTGTAAGGAAAAGTGCACCCCTCCCTGGGAAGGTCAGAGAAGGGGTGACTGTACAGCGAGGGGCTGCTGCACCCTGAGTGCTGCATGAACCACAGCCTCAGGAGTCCGGCTGAAGAACGAGGTGAGCTGTAGCCAGAGGAGCAGAGATTGAGGGCCGAGACTCCCAAGGGCCAAGGAAGCAGGAGACACTCACAGGGAGGAAGCCTGCAGGGCACAAGGGGACCGGCAACAGGAAACCCAGCTTCGTGACAGCAATGATTAAACCAGAACACAGTGTGACCCGGGAACGAGAGGGCCGAGAATGGACAGGAGAGGCTTCCGGGTTCACAGATGACGGGGTTTGGAATCAGGAACTGTAGAGTGGGGAGCTGAAAATGACCCTGAGTGTCTGACCTTCAGAAATTACACGGATGTGAGGGCACTGAGCTAAATGGGAAGAATGGAACAGCAGGCCTGAGATGGGGAGGGGTGCTTGTCGGGAAAGAGAAAGTTGAGTTTCGGTCGTGGTGAATTTGAGGTTTTCAAACATACTTTATTGAAGATGTCTCTACAGCCCAGCTCTGGTCCCTGCAAGTGGACCAACAGCTGAGGAGGGTGAAATGGGGAGAACCGAGAAAGACAGGTGCTGCAGGAACCAAGGGAGATGGATTTCAAAGAGGGAGTGGTCAGAGGCCCAGACATACAGAAAGACACGAACGAACTCAGTGATGACTTTAGACAGGGTATGCTAAGCAAAACAGGGAACAAGAGCAGACTGCAGAAAGCGGGGGACAGGCAGGCAGGAATCAGGTAAAAACAGGACTACACATAGTTTCCACTTTCTGGTGCAGGTATGTAAAGTCGAACAAGAGAAAAGGACTGTTATGCTGACTTAGATAACCCATCAATGGAGAAAAGGATATTCCAAGATGGTAGATCAGATTACAACCTCAGAGGGGTTGAGAGCAGAGTGTAGAGCCCCCAGTCCTGTAGGAAAAGCATCAGATGAGCACACCAGGGAACTGGGAGAGAGGCGGGGGCTGGGGGGAGATGGGGGTCTGCTGAGACAGTTCCTTCAGCGCCGGGATCCTTCCCTTGCTGCTACTGGACAGGACTGCCAGCTTGTGGAATCTTAGCTCCCTCACCAGGGATCGAACGTGCGACCTTGGCAGTGAGTGACAGTCCTGGCCCCTGGACCTTCTAAAGCACCGGGGAGACACCTGAAACCTGTCCAGTGTGGCTCGTGAGTACCCACCTTCTGGTGAGCTCTGTGATTCTGTCCCGGCTTCTCTGCTGATGAACCTGCACTTCCTCGACGTGGATCCGTCTCTCCTCCATGAGCCCTGCCACCTGCTCCCGCGAGAGCCGGGTCTGCTCCTCCAGCTGCGCCTGCAGCGCCTCCACCTGGACAGGCCGGAGGGGCGAGGCGTCCACTCCCGCTCTACTCCTGCTCGCTTCTCGCCTCTAACAGCGAGCCTCTCTCCAAGAAAACAAAAACCCCACAAACAAAAAAAACAGACGTGCAGCAGCCAAACAAACAGGAGAAAAGTCTCGACTGGACTCCTCTTTACGTTTTACATGTGGTCTCAGGCCACACAAGAGCAGACTCTGTCCACACCAAGCAGAGCACCCACGTCACACCAGAAAGGCTGGACAAGCCCGTCTCCTCTCTCCGAGATGCTCACCTTCTCACCATCTCTCTCTCTGGGCTTTTGGGACTGTCTCCCTTTTGGGACTTCCCAGTTGTGTAGAGAAAGACTCGTGTCTTCATTTTTAAATTTAGAAAGTGCAGCAAAGTGAGTATAATGTGATTTCCTTGTCTGAGTCAGGCTGTCTTGACCCCACATGGCGACACTGGCCAAAGGTAGAAACTGTCCATTTACATCAACACACCCTCTGATAAGGACAGGAACTTGAGTGCCGTTACATGAAAAATCAGGGTTGTAGGTGACATATGACCAGATGGTGAGAGGGTGACTCATTACTTTCTTAGACTTTGGAATACATGCACCAGACAAATGGATGTACCCCCAGGGTCACCGTTTTGGGACAGACAGCTGCAGCTCTGCGTGTCCCAGGCCAGCTGCACAGGGAGTTCTGACTGTGACGACTCTGGTGGGAGGGTTCGGCCTATGAGCTGAATGAACTGCAGGTTCACACCAGCACTTCTAGAATGGTGCAGTACAGAGTAACGGGTGTAAAGACAGAGCTCTGGGAAATTAGGAAGAACCTCACATTTCCAATCCCAAGATGCCCAGAGGAAACCCGTGTGCCAGGAGGCATGTGGCACATGCTAACGGGGACACAGGACCCGCTCCAGGCCCGTGTGCGGAGCGGCCATGGTCGTACCTGGAGGGCGAGGGTCTGGACGTCTCTCTGATGCAGCCCAGTGCTCACCTCCTTTTCTCTCCCTGCTGATTTCCTCCTGCTGCCTTTAGAATCTAAAATAGAAAACAGTGGAGACCTTCACTTAGCTTTTCTTTCTGCTTTTCAAGCAGCAACATTATCTTTGCAGAGAAGTTTGGTTTTCTTTATATGGAAGAGAAAGAAAGGAAGAAAAAGGACAATGTACAATAACTACAATGCTCAATTGTGCAAATAGGCATCTTTTAACGGAACTCTGTTAGGATGTCACCTGGATCTTTCTGAAGAATAAACTACTAAATTTCCCTTTGGAGTTGTATCTAATTTCTTTGTAAAATCTTATTTAATGAAAAAGGGTAATGAATTACAAAAACTAAATCTAAACATCTTACTTATGATGTATAACCCAATTTTCAATGGATAAAATGATTTTAAAAACAAGCGACGCTAAAACTACACTAAATATAACTTGATGATTTAGATGATTCAAGAAGCTTATTTATTCTTTTCATTGAGGTATGGTAATTTATAATATTTGTTTCATGTGTACAACATAGCAATTCAAAAATTTTATAGATTATATTCTGTCTATACTTATTATAAAGTACTGGCTATATTCCCTGTCGTATACAATATATCTTTGTAGCTTATTTATTTTACACATAGTAGTTTGTTCCTCTTAATCCTTTACCCTTATTCTGCCCCTTCTCTTCACCCTGCTGGTAACCACTAGTATGTTCTCTGCATCTGAGTCTGTTTTTGTTCTATACTCACTAGTTTATTTTTTAAATTGCACATATAAGTGATATCATACAATATTTTTCTGACTTATTTCTTAGCATTTATGCCCTCTAAATCCATCCATGTTGCTGCAAATGGCAAGCCTTCATATTTTTTTAATGCCTGAGTAGTATTCCATTCATCTTCTTTAACCATTCATCTCTTGATGAACACTTGGGCTGCTTCCATATCTTGACTATTATAAATAATACTGCTGTGAATACTGGGGTGCATGTTATTTCGAGTTAGAATTTTTGTTTCCTTTCTAAGAGCAGATCTCAAAACTGCTTATCTCCACATGCGAAGTGATGCATTAGCTAGACTTATTGTGGTGAATATTTTGTAATATATACAAATATCAATTTACTACTTTGCACACTTAAAACTAACATTATATGTCAATTATATCTCCATTTTTAAAAATTGCGATTTCCATTAATAAAAGAGAAAAGGATAAGGAGACTGAGGGTTAGAGAATAATTAATAGGTTGTGATTCCACATGTTATCCAAATATGTTTTATGACATTACCATAAGCATATTAATTAGATATATTTTTATTCTATTTTATTAAAACATCATAGAAAGGTTTTTAAAAAAAAGCTCAGTAAGAACAGAGACCAGCAG
>SJYQ01005708.1:314046-332744 GCA_006410935.1 Redunca redunca | reverse complement strand
AAAAAAAAAAAAAAAGTACAGAAATAGTCTTCCTAAAATACAGTATTTCACTTTTTAGCTTTAGTTGTGCAGATCAAACACCATTCATAAATTAAACTGGCCAAAACTTACACAATCATATAAGGATGCCATGCACATGCGAGACCAGAGAAGACAAACTGGATAAAACCCACTAACAAACTGAATGCACACTGACTAAAACCAGTGCTGGTGATTTAAATGGAAAAATAAAATTTCAGGGTTATTTGGCAATATCTACGAGAAAAAAGAGAAAGTGGTCTTTGACAAGGTCCTTTAGGAAAGTAACAGAAACACTGAAGCATGCGTATATAGATATGTATAAAGATATTCACTGAAGCACTGTTTATAGAGTGAAAAGTGGAATTTTCAATTATACACATAAATATTTCTATATGAATAGGAAAAAAGCTTTATCTCTAGGGTACAGAATTATGGGACACTGTCACTTTTCTATTAGATTGCTGAAATCTGTGTTTGTTTTTAACAAAGACCAAGCATTACTTTTGTAATCGGTGTAAATGAAGACCTAAAAAGAACGTAGTATTGAAACTTGCTCCCACGCTAAGTCTGTTCCTGCTGCACTCTCTAATCTCATCCAAGACACCTCCTCCTCTAAGCCTAAGGTTTCCAAATGGCAGAATGGGGTGAACAATGCTACTTTCCAAGGCTTTTGAAGAAAAAGAATAAAATCACAAACCTGTTTGTAATTGCAGAAAATGCTCTGAAAAACGCAAACTGAGACCATGGTAGCTAATTCTCCTTTGAGCTTCTTTAGCAAGGATCAAAGTTGTCTGATTATGGACCCCAGCCTGCATTTTGTAAAAGCCTTGTCTACCTTGCTATATAAAGGAGGACTTACTTTGTTGGGAGGCTCCTTATAAAAATAGGTCACTTCTCCAGTGTCTGTTCCCACAAGAGCCAAGAGATTCTGAATCTTCTTCTTGTCTTCTAGCTCCCTGCAATTCTCATAGAGAATAAGCATACATTGTGTCCAGAGTAAGTAAATGTTTGTTTAAAGGATCTCCCTTCTGACTCATTTTTTAAGCAATGATAACCTAAAGTTAAAATTAAATTGGATTACCCTCCAAAGCCACTATGGAGATCATTATGGAGGTTCCTTAAAGAAACTAAAAATAAAGCTACCATATGACCCTGCAATCCCACTCCTGTGCATATATTTGGAAAAGATGAAAACTATCTAATTCAAAATGATACATGCGCCCCCAATGTTCACAGAAACACTATTTACAATAGTCAAGACATGGAAGCAACCTAAGTGTTCACCAGCGGGTGAATGGATAAAGAAGATGCACCATACACACAGGGCTTCCCTGATAGCTCAGTTAGTAAAGAATCCACCTGCAATGTAGGAGACCCCAGTTCGATTCTTGGGTCGGGAAGATCTGTTGGAGAAGGAATAGACTGCCCTCTCCAGTACTGTTGGGTTTCCCTTGTGGCTCAGCTGGCAAAGAATCTGCTTGCAATGCAGGAGACCTGGGTTTGATCCCTGGGTTGGGAAGATCCCCTGGAGAAGGGAATACTCCAGTAATATATTCCAGAATACTCCAGTATTCTGGCCTGGAGAAGTCCATGGACTATAGGCCATGGGGTCGCAAAGAGTCAGACCTAACTGAGTGACTTTCACTTCACTTTACTTCACTACACACACATAATGGGATGTTACTCAGTCATAAAAAAAGAATGAAATAATGCTATTTGTGGCAACATGGATCGACCTAGAGATTATTATATTGGTGAAGTCACACAAAGACAAATATCATGGTATCACTCATACGTAGAATCTAAAAAAATGATATAAATAAACTTATTTATGAAACAGAAACAGACTAATAGATGTAGTAAAAAACTTATGGTTACCAAAGGGGAAGGGGAGAGGGATAAACTGGGAATTTGGATTAACATATACACACCACTAGATATAAAGTAGATGGTCCTACTGTATGTACAGGAAACTCTACTCAATATCCTGTAATAACTTATCTGGGGAAAAAATCTGAAAAGTAAATATATTTGTATACATATATGTATACATATATTTGTGTATATATATGTATACATTTATTTGCATACATATTTATAGGTATATGCACATACCTATGCATAACTGAATCACTTTGCTGTACGCCTGAAACATTGAAAATAAAAAATGTCAACAGAGAGGAGAGAGCATCAGCAATAGGCTCCAAAAAATTAACTAAATTAAATTAAATAGGATTTATCTAGACTTCAGCTCTAATTTTAAGAGCATCAGGCATTTAGATTCAGGAATTCAGAGAACCCAGCAGGAGATAACCTCAATCAGTTGGTTGAAGAGTGTGAAGGCAGACGCCAGGGCATACTGTTCAAATCCGCCTCTTCAGCTACGTGGGAGCTGACAGCTCACAGCTGGATCTCTCTCCAGGCCCGCTGAGTCCAGGCGGCCTGTCTCACCAACTGTCTGCTCAAGAAGCAGCCTGCACCCAGGGCCTGGCTACTGAGGGGTGCGAAGCCCAGTCCTCTCACCTCACTTCAGGATCTGAGGACCATCCTAGAAGGGCACCCGGTGGCAGGGGCTGAGGCCTGCTGTCACTGAATCGCCACTTAGCCTCTGCCCACTCAGACTCTCCTGAGTGCCCCCTGGTGGTTTACTCCTGAGCACACTCCCCGCAAACCTCCTGCAAGCCAATCTCCACTGCGGAGTTCATTTTCCAGGAAACTGACCCCAGAGAGTTGATACCACAAATGGACCAAGGAAGCAAACTTTAAGAGAGATGTCAGGGACTTCCCTGCTGGTCCAGTAGTTAAGACTTCGCCTTCCAATGCAAGGGGAGCAGGTTTGATCCCTGGTCAGGGAGCTAAATCCCACATACTTTGCAGCCAAAAAACTCAAACATAAAGCAGAAGTAATATTGTAACATGTTATACATTCAATAAAGACTTTAATAAAAAATCTTTAAAAAAACACAATGAGATTTCAGAGCCTGGGATGTGCAGATCTGTCACAGGGTTCTTAGGAGCAAGACAGGTGAGTGGTCAACAGGGGAGAGCCTAAACAATCAAATAAAAGTAAAGGCAGGAGGAGGGTTGGGCTGCATTCTATACAAACTCACAATCTCTGCCCCATTTCCCACACCCCAGCCAGCTGTCAAGACTACTACCTAAAGAAGCAGCTGACTCTCCTAGAGGTAAGACCTGGTGAGGCCTCAGCCAGAGTCCATGGTCACGATCACTCAGCTCTTCCTCCAAGGGCCCGCGGCCGTTTATTCCAGTAACTGTGCACCATGGAGAAGGGCTGCTGGACAGTCTGAGCTGACTTTGACACCTAGTGAAATCAAGCATTATCTGGGGTATACAGGAACCAGGTAATAAACAGAATTTTGGTTCCGGTCCAGCTCAAAGTTGGGTCCACTGGATCCAAACCCAGTCAGCGGTCATTTCCCCACCTCCAAATGTATAACTGAAATGAACATAATTGGCAGTTTGCAAAATCTCCAAATTGTTTTCTTGGTTTCTGTGTTAAAGCAAGTGGAAGCCTCTAAAACTGCCTCTCCACACCCCAGCCACAATGGTAAGAGTGAGGGTCCCCATCAAATCCCCATTAATTCACAAGTATGATCCTGCAAAACCAGAGAGGCAACAACGCACTGCTACCAAGTAGGTACAAGTCCGTGACTGTGCCAGCTGCAGTAGCGTTTTTGCTAGAGCAGAGAGCCTGGTCTTAGGTACACAGCACGTGGCTATGGTTAAGCAAATGTACTCGCTTCCACGAGCAACAGGACCAGAGCAGTTCTCGTTCGGGTGATGTGAACAAGAGGATACTTCTACAGGCTTTCTGAGGACCGTTAGCTCTTCTGTTCAATATCAAATTTGTCCAAAGGGACCTGGATCTGTTCACTACTGAGCTATCAAATTCAATCATATGGGACAAACAAGAAGTTCAAGTGGGTTAGAACCCTCAAGTGTACTCCAAAGGGTGAGATGGTAAACCCTACATAGCATGTCAGTGAAGTTTCAGGGGTCTGATTGAGGCATGCCAGGCCACTCCCTTCAAAATGAAGGATAGATGATTGTACCTCATGCCTACCACCACCAAGGACTCATAATGCCAGAGGAACTGCTCAGTGTCTGAAGGCAACATGTCCTTTCTCTGGGACATTGCGCTGACCCATGTAACAGGTGACGTGGAAGGTGACAAGGAACACTGCGCTGACCTGTGGAGCAGGTGTCATGGAAGGTGACATGGGACACTGTGCTGACCCATGGAGCAGGTGACGTGCAAGGCGACACGGGACATTGCACTGACCCGTGGAGCAGGTGACGTGCAAGGCGACACGGGACACTGCGCTGACCCGTGGAGCAGGTGTCATGGAAAGTGACACGGGACACTGCGCTGACCCATGGAGCAGGTGACGTGCAAGGCGACACGGAACATTGCACTGACCCGTGGAGCAGGTGTTGTGGAAGGTGACACGGGACACTGCGCTGACCCGTGGAGCAGGTGACGTGCAAGGCGACACGGGACATTGCGCTGACCCGTGGAGCAGGTGACGTGCAAGGCGACACGGGACATTGCACTGACCCGTGGAGCAGGTGTCATGGAAAGTGACACGGGACACTGCGCTGACCCATGGAGCAGGTGACGTGCAAGGCGACACGGAACATTGCACTGACCCGTGGAGCAGGTGTTGTGGAAGGTGACACGGGACACTGCGCTGACCCGTGGAGCAGGTGACGTGCAAGGCGACACGGGACATTGCACTGACCCGTGGAGCAGGTGTCATGGAAGGTGACACGGGACACTGTGCTGACCCATGGAGCAGGTGACGTGCAAGGTGACACGGGACACTGCGCTGACCCATGGAGCAGGTGACGTGCAAGGAGACACGGGACATTGTGCTGACCTGTGTAGCAGGTTTTGTGGAAGGTGACCTTTCCTCATGGCCCAGAATTGAAAGGAAGTGCTACATTAGGTCAAGGCTAAAACTATTAAGGAGATTGACCCAGGAATCAAAAACCTCCCAGCAAAGAAACACCCTGGACCTGATGGCTTCCATGGTGAATTCCACTGAACACTTAAAGAAGGACTAACAGCAATCATCCTCAAACTTTTCTAAAAATTGAAGAGGAAGCAACAGTTACTTTCACTTTCTATGAGGCCAGCACTCCCGATACAAAAGCTGGACAGACACTACACGAAAACCACTACAGACCTTACAGACATCGATACAAAAATCCTCCACAGAACATTAGCAAACCTGCATTCAGCAGCATATTAGAAGGATACACCACGATTAAGTGGAATTTATTCCTGGAATACAAGCAATGTTCAACATATGAAAGTTGATCAAAGTAATACATCACACTGACATGATGAAGGAGGAAAACACACGATCATCATCTGATACAGAAAAAGCATCTGACAACATTCAACACCTTTTTTAGATAAAAACACTCAACAAATTAAGAAGAGCAGGAAACAACCTCTGCACAATAAAAGCCATAAATGAAAAACCCACAGCTAAAGTCACACTCAATGGTGAAAAACTGCAAATTCTCTACTAAGATCAAGAACAAGACAAGGCTGCCCATTGTGCAACTTCTATTTAACTTAGTACTGAAGTCCTAGCCAGACCAAGTAGGCAAGAAAAAGAAAAGACACTCAAGTTGGAAAGCAAGAAATAAAATAATCCTTATTCACAGATGACATGATCTTATACTCAGAAAAGCCTGAGGGTGCCACAAATTTTTTTTTTTTAAATTTGAAAACTTGTTAGAACTAGTAAAGGAATTCAGCAAAGGAGCATAACACAAATCAACAGGCATTTCTATACACTGACTGAAAAATCTGAAAAGAAAATTAGGAAAAGAATTTGATGCTCAATAGCATCAAAAAGAATATTCAGGAATTAACCAAGGAAAGGAAAGACTTGTATACTGAAAACACTCCTGAAAGAAATTAAAGATGAAATAAACAAATAGAAAGATATCCTGTGTCCATGGATTGGAAGACATAATATTAAGATGTCAACATTGCTCACAGCAATCTACAGATTTCATGCAAGTCCTATAAAAATCCTCGGTGTGGGATGATGAGAACGTTCTGGAGATGGACAGTGGTGTGGCTGCATGATGACATGAGTGCACTTCATGATACTGAACTATACACTTAAAAATGATTAAAAGAGTAAATTTTAGGTTAAGTGTATTTTACCAGAATTAAAAAGAACTGCACTGTAGTGGGTGTCCCGGCACACTGCTCAGATGCCCGTCACCCAGGGGCTTGGTCCTTCTCCAGCAACTGCCCTGGGCTGAAGGGGGACGCCTCTCCCAAGTTTATATCCCTCCCTGGTGGGAGCTGTGTCCAATGACGGATCACTCCCTGTGGGGCTGACTAAGAGCTCTGTCCCTTGGTGGACTCTGGTGGTGGTGGTTTAGTCACTAAGTTGCGTCAACTCTTGCAAACCCATGGACTGTAGCCCACTAGGCTCCACTGTTCATGGCATTTCCCAGGCAAGAATATTGGAGTGGGTTGCCGTTTTCTTCTCCAGGGATGTTCCCAACCCAGGGATCGAAACTGTGTCTCCTGCACTAGGTGGATGCTTTACCACTGAACCACCAGGAAGCCCTTGGTGGACTCCATCGTAATTCAAATTCTCCCTCAACCCAAATCTGCACAGAGCTGCTCCCCTTAAGAGTCTCCCTACTGACTGATCGTGCAGGCAAACCCCTATCTCAGAGCCTGCTCCCTGGGAACGAGCCAAGAGAAGGACCATGGAAGAAATGCATCTTGTTCCATGTGGTTTAGAAACATGCCCCTGGCGTCTCCTTCCTCCCGTTAGTACCTGATTCTTAGGCGGTCGTTTTCTGAGTAGAGGCGTAGGACGTGCTCTCGCTCCTGGAAGAGGCAGACCTGCATGTCACTCAGAGCTTTCTGCAGCTCAGCAATCTCTTCCTCCCTCTGCTGCAAATCCCACTCCAGTTTATGCTGGTGGGGGAAAAAAAGGCAGCTGACAAGATTTGGGGCTTCAGAGGAGCAGCTCTTATTGCATGCAGTGGCGTCAGTTCCTGCAGAAATACTACAAAGTGGACAGTTTCAGCAATGCAGGCTCCAAACGACAACAGGCTGTGTACAGACGAGTTTAAACCCACAAGGTGAATGACATCAGAGCTCTCCCATCACCTCCTCTTACAGACGAGAGAACCCAGGACACCACATGATCCACCTGTTCTAGTCACTCCTTTTTCTGGCTACAACATGCAGCTTGCAGGATCTCAGTTTGCTGACCAGGGATCGAACCAGTGACCCCTGCAGTGGAAGCTCGAAGTTCTAACCACTGGAACACCAGGGAATTCCCAAGTCACACTTTAATGCTTTTTATGTAATACGCATTATAAAACTCTGGAAAACAAAGATGAAAAGTGTGACTCCTGCTTACAGAGCAGGAGGAACTGTGTGGGAAGACAGACATGCAAATAATTAAAATGAAAGAATGACTGAATGGAGCACACATGGGGGAAGGGTAAGCTGGCACAAGAAGAATCTCTGCGAGCTGCTGGGGGATCAGAGACCACCAGAGAGCTGAAGCTTGAGAGGAAGACAGAGGTGGAGGAAGGCAGTGCTCTCAGGAAAGAGCTGGAAATGCAAGGACCTCAGTATCACTGATGGCTCAGACAGTAAAGAACCTGCCTGCAGTACAGGAGACTCGGGTTTGATCTCTACGTTGGGAAAATCCCCTAGAGAAGGGAACAGCTACCTACTCCATTATTCTTAAAAACAGGCTGCCCTGGTCGCTCATATGGTAAAGAATCTGACTCCAATGCGGGAGATCTAGGTTTGATCCCTGGGTCAGGAAGATCCCCTGGAGAAGGGAATGGCAACCTACTCCAGTATTCTTGCCTGGAGAATCCCATGGACAGAGGAGCCTGGTAGGCTACAGTCCACGGGGTCGCAGAGGCAGACACGACTGAGGGACTAACACACAGCATCAGTGGAGTGGAAAGTGAGAGGTCGATGGAGCAGTGTGACCTGAGAGGCTGGATCCTAGGAGCTGTTCAGGATGAACAGGAGTTTCAGAGTGTGGAATGAGAGTCTGAGATGAAACAGGAGTTTGGACAGTGTGGCAGCAACGATGACGAGGTGGCTGGAAGGGACTGAGCAATGTCTGGGAGGCAGGATCAGTGGGTGTCAGCAAGTGACCGGAGGGAGGCTGGGCAGAACCACAGGCACTGGCACCATCACGAAGAAGAAAGAAGCATTAAGAGACAGGAGTGGAGGGAGGGGTGGCAGGGGTCTACCTGCACGCATAGGCGGGGGAAGGGGGCTCCTGAATTCAGATATGGACACAGCACCATGGAGCTCAGCAGGAGGAGCCAGCCCTAGTTACCTCGGTGTCTTCGTCCCACTGAAAGAGGAAACAGACAGAACAGGCTCCATCCTGAAAGCAGGATTCCATCTGGGGCTGGACTGTGGACTTTGAGCTATATGCCCAGTATCTATGGAAACAACAAACCAACTGGGAAAACCAGACCCCCCAGATGGAAAAGCCCCAGGGCTTTTACGGCTAGTACCTAGACTCTTCGTGGCCTAAAAGAATACCCTAATTATCTGTGTAACCGAATAGAATCATAAATTCTATTATGCTTATTGGGGTATGACCACTGGCCTATTGATAATTGTCCACTGTTAACTACCTAGGCTTAAGGCACATGAATCACGGGTTACCTTTGATTACATCTTTCTTTTCTTTTGTTCAGACTAGCTTCAGAGAATTTGGGGAGGGGCGTTTGAGCACGTATACTTAGGGTATATAAAGTTTTCACAAAAACTGGTCGGGGTCCTTGGCTAAGAGGAGACTCTGCCTTGGGCCCGCCGGTGTAATAAACTGCACTCCACTCTCTGCATTGTCCTTCTGAGTGAGTTTGTTTCCCAGAACGCGTGGCTACAACACCACAGGCAGGAGGACAACGTGTGGACAAAATGAGATCACTTACGGTAGAATCGCAAGAACTTTGACATTTAAGGCTAAGGAAGGGGAGGCCATTCTTGCCTTCTGAGTGGCCCATACTCATCTGTGGAGTTTCCCTCTAAATAAATCTACCTCTTGAGTCTCATTTTGTCTCTCACTGAATTTTTCTGCAATGAGACACCAAGAACCTGAGTTTTTCTAAGCCCTGACACCAGAGACTAAAACCCCCTCTGGGTGGGAGAAGTTAGCAGTTAATGTATTGTATGCTAACAGTATGCTGCCCACAGGTACACAAACCCCAGACAGGCTGGAACTAGCAGGGGGATGCTGCTGACTCGTGATGACCTCACCGCCAGCCAATCAGATGAATGTCCATGAGCTGGCCACGCCTTCTCTGAACTGTTATGATATAACTTCTCACTATCTTTTCCATACGGACAGTTTTGAGGGCACTTCCTCCCCCTGCCATCTACAAAAAGAAAAGAATTAGGAAAGAAAGTTGTTAATGAAGACTGAGAACTGGTCAGAGAGGCAAGCCAGACACTGGGAAAGAAAAACGACTCTGGAATCTAGACGGAAGCAGACCTCTCAGAGGAGGTCAATAGGGAACCAAGTGCAGAGGTCACTGAAGCAACAGGTTCTGGAGCCACGGGAGGAGCAGCTGAGGACCGGACCCAGCTGCAGTCAAGGAGTCGCTGAGCAGGTGACCGAGTCAAACTATTCTGGAAGGCTGGCTGGGAAAGAAAGCCACCCCTGCCCCCAGAGAAGAGTTAGGGAAGTTTGGCTAGAGGGGGGCCTTTCTCTTTCATCGGGAAAGACTTGAGTCTACCTGTATACTGAGGAGGAAAAGCCAATGCCAAGAAGAGGTTAAAGTCAGAAGACAAAGGGGAGTTCCCTGGTGGCCTTGTGGTTAGGATTTGGGGCTTTTACAGCCACGGCCCGGGTTTAATTCCTGGTTAGAAAACTGAGATCCTGCAAGCTGCGCGGCATGGCCAAAAAATAAACAGAAACTGCTGGATCTGTTCAGCCTCACCGTGCTCCCTGGAGCAGTGAGGAGGAGGGGATGGATACGAGTGCAGGTGACTGAGCGTGGTCAGGTGGAAAGTGAGGCTGCCAGAGGGGAGAGGGGCCTGTGGGCCAAAGGGGAGCAGGGAAGGCAGGGCCCGGGCCTGGAGGCCGGGAGTCCACCACCGGGGGGTAAAACTTCCATGTGGTGTCTGAGGACACCATGATTTGTTTCCTGTGAATTTATCTTGCAATGACTTTTCTAGGACAGCGGTTCTCAACTGGGTGGTGGGGGAGGTGGGGTTTGCCTAAGCCCCCAGGAGAACTCTGGTGATGTCTGGGGGCATTGCTGACTGTCACCACTTGGGGCTGAGGGTGGGGGCTACTGGTATCCAGGGAGCAGAGGCCAGGGATGCTGGTACACGTCCTTTGTGCACAGGACATTCTGTATGACAAGAACTGGCCCGCCCTCACTGTGGATAAGGCCATGGTCGAGAGGCCCTGATCCAGGACAAAGGTGGTGGGTAAGGGTAAGCCACAGCGCGAGCTGCTGCCAGCAAGGGGCACAGACCAGGAGGGCCACATGCAGGCAGTGCAGCGACTCCTAGAGTGAAGCCAAGGGGTGCCGTTCAGAGAGGGACAGGGCGGCGAAAAGCTGACACACAGCACTGAGTAAACTGAGAAGTCAGGGAGTTGTGGAGGCGACACTGGAGCAAAGTCAGGCGTGAGGGGGAGAAAGAACCAGAGGCACGAGAAGGCTGAGAGGAAGAGACAGAGCAGTCTGGGGCATCGTGGTCCAGCGAGGCACTAAGGAGGAGGGCCGCTCGGCAAGGTGGGCAGGACCTACAGAGAACACAGACGCGAGTGCTTGGACGCCAGCTGGCACTCGCGGGTGTTCCCAGCACTGGACGGGCTCGTTCAGACTCCAGGACGGCCACACCGGGTCCTCCTTACCTGCCCCTCGCATGCCTCCCTGTACAGCTCCAGCTTCTTCAACAACTCCTCGTTCTCTGCCTCACACTCAGACATCTTCTTCTGATAATACTCCAGAAGTTCCTGAGAGGGGCAGAGGACAGCCAGGCGATCCTCCACCGAAGGCAGGGGAGTGGACTGTACAGAATCGGAGAAGGACACACCCTTCCACCTGGGGGGGCTGCTGAAGCTGCCAGCAGCCTCATGCTTGAGGACAGCTGCAGGCCTGTGTGAGACGGGGAAGGACACATTCATAAAACTGTCTGAACGTCTATGAGATGTTACAATTCCTCAAATTAAAAATAAGGCTTGCTGCTGCTGCTAAGTTGCTTCAGTCGTGTCTGACTCTGTGCGACCCCATAGACCAGGCTCCCCCATCCCTGGGATTCTCCAGGCAAGAACACTGGAGTGGGTTGCCATTTCCTTCTCCAATGCATGAAAGTGAAAAGTCAAAGTGAAGTTGCTCAGTTGTGTCCGACTCTTAGCGATCCCGTGTCCTACAGCCTACCAGGCTCCTCCGCCCATGAGATTTTGCAGGCGAGAGTACTGGAGTGGGGTGCCATTATGTGCTTATAATGAAGGTGCTCACAAACCTGATAGTTTGATGTTACAGGTTTGTGAATAATCAATCTTATGAACTGCTCTCCAGGTAATAAAGGCTTTTTAAAGATGGATTCAAAATACAAGTTAGACAATAAAAAGAGTTCATTTAAAAGAAAAAAAGGAATATCAACTAAGTAAGGCCAGAGAGTGACAGTCAGAAAATTTGATACTATTAAGAATACAGCAATAGGAACACTTATATGCTGTTGGTGGAGTGCAATTTGGTTAAACTACAGAAAGTAAATTGGTTAAATCTAGTAAAATGCAATTCTCTTGTCTACACATCCATATAATACACAAAAATGTTCATAGAAACATTATTTGTGATAACAAAACCAGTAAACTTTCCAAATTTCTGTTCAATAGGATAATGGATAAACGGTGGTGTATTCAGACAATGGAATATTTTCAAAGTTACAGAAAACATGAATTAGAGATAACTGTATGACTGAGCGAATCATCTGAATAATATTAAATGGGAAAGTGCATGTAGATGCATATACAGAAGATATTACCGTTCATTTATAATCAGAACTTGAAAAATGAAAGTTTACCTTAAGAGACAGACATATGTGGATCAAGATTCAGGATTAGAAAACAGAGCCTTGGGACTTCCCTGGTGATGCAGTGGCTAAAAGTCCAAGCTCCAGATCAGGGGGCCTGAGTTTGATCCCTGGTCAGGGAACTAGATCCCACATACAGCAACTGGAAGTTTGCATGCCGCAACTAAGACCCAGTGCAGCCAAATAAATAAATATTTTTTAAAAACTAAAAAAAAATAAAGCCTCATCAATAGTCACACAACCAATCAGATCCCAACATCTAGCATCAGGGACTTGAATTACACAGACCAAAACCAGCCAAGAGCAAAGGCTAGATCAGGGTTTTTTTTTATTTTGTTTGCTTTTAGCAAACAAGAGACAAGAGAAAGTTATAGAAAACAAATGATGCAGAAGCAGAGAAATTCTCATGTGAGAATTAATTCACTTTAGCTAACTGCCTGCAGTTTACAACAACAAAATAGACCACAGAGCAGAGAAGCTTTATACCAGAGTTTAAACAAGCCCAGAGTTGTAGTTAATGAAGGTTATGGGCAGCACTTTTAATAGATGAGCATGATGAAAAAAATACTACTTTATAAATCATTAAAAGCTCATGACAGAAATACTACTGAGTTTCATGTTTTAAAAAGGTGTTGCCTTCTGACACCTCTGGGAAATAGGTTAATGGATAAACTAACTAAAGGGTATTTCTGAAGTTCTACAAACAGGAGTGTGTTGATGACGAGGAGGGCGGTGAAGAGGAGGTGTCAGGCAGGCTGACCGAGAGCCAGAGTCCACAGTCTCCTGCTTCTGTCTGTTGGTTGTTTCCTCTGTAATCGAGGCCCACTCAAACTGCCTGGATTCTGGTATTAACATTTACTATGTCCTAGTTTTTAATCTAAATTCCACATAACAAGAATAGAGAAGTGAGGTCTAACATAGTTCAGATCCAGAGTTGGGAAGTTCTCTTCCAAAACCCTTCTAGTTCCTCAGCCAGTGGGCACTGAGGTGCCAGAAGTCTAGGTTCTTTATTTCAACAACTCAAAAGTAAGCAAATGTCTTACCTTCTGCAGACAGGGGACTGCGTCGGGGTAAAGTTCATGCTGTCCTTTCACACCTGTCAAATACACAAAAGATCCAGAACAAGGAATCAGGAACAGAAAAAACAGTACAGGATGTGCAAACCGGTCCACCCAACATCATCAGAATGTGATGGTTTAGAATGCAGTATTATTTGGGCAGTTCCAAATCATGGGATTTTATTCCGGCATTCTTCCTCATCATTGTTTTTAAATACAATCAGACTGACATTTAACATTTCAATGGCAAGCACACAAAAGAAAAGCCCTGGTCAGAAAGTTTTCTGCAATGAATTTACGTGCAAAACAAATTGACAATTCTGTGAAATAATAGCAGAGGGAGATACAGAAAACTTGGTAATAACCAAGAGAAACTAAGTGGAAATTCAGGCAGAGGACTCAACATGCTAAATTTAAGTTAAATACAAAGGCACTGATGTTATCTTTATTTGGTGTGCTGCATCTATTGTTTTATCTTTAAAAAGTTCATGCAATTTCCATTTCAATTGATAATACAGATCAAACTTAATTTAATTGGATAATTACAATATTGGGATGGTCTCTGCCATACATCAACACGAATCGGCCATAGGTATAATGTGTCCCCCTAATCCTGAAACCCCCTCTCACCTCCCTTCCCACCCCATCCCTCTAAGTCGTCCCAGAGCACCGGTTTTGGGTGCCCTGCTTCACGCATGGAGCTCGCACAGGTCATCTATTTTACATATGGTAATATGTATGTCTCAATTATTCTCTCAAATCATCCCATCCTCCCCTTCTCCCACGGAGCCCAAAAGTCTGTTCTTTATGTCTGGGTCTCCTTTGCTGTCCTGCATGTAGGACTGTCGGTACCATCTTTCTACACAGATTAATCTTGTCACAGAAATTTTCAGAAGATAAACTCCACTGTCAAAGAGGGAATAACACGTTATGTGAAGGAGAGAGGGGGGAAAGGGAAGATGGGGAGATGGGGCATGGGAGGGGTTCTTCGTAAACTTGGCTTTGGGGAAAGCTTTCTCGCCAAGCCTGCTGTCACTCCACTGTGACTGTGAGCAGGCGAGAGGTGACATAACAGTCTATCCCAGGGCTCTTCTGCTTGGTAAATGTCTGCCTACAATCTTCAGTCCCTTGGGAGGAATTCTGTGAAAAGGAGTGAAAGCACGGACCACTTTGGTTAATTCCAGGTGGCATTTTCCTGCTCACAACCCCGTGTTCTCCCCCTCCTCCCCCTACCTCCTTGAGCTTTCCTGCACTTGGCCTCCGGGACACCACGTGCTCCTCATTTCCCTCCCTCCTCACTGGCCACTGATCTTCAGTCCCTTCTAGTTCTCATCTCATCCTTACTGCCTTGGCGACCTCATGAAGCCTTGTGGCTTTAAATAGCAGGAACACACCAGCGGTTCTCAAATGCAGCCTCCATTCCTGAGCGCTCTCAAGAAGACTCATGTACCTCTGCCCAAGCAGGTCTCTCAAGCTTAACATGCCCCAAACTGAGGCCCCCAACACAGACCTCCCACCACCAAACCTGCCCTCTCAGGAGGTATGATCCACATTCCAAACAATTCACTCATTTCAATGTACAGCTGAATGAGTTTAGTAGAGTCACAGACACGTGCAACCATCACCATCAGCAGCTTTAGAACATCTTCAGCACTTCAAGAAGAAACCCAGGTAACCTTCAGCTCTCCCCTACGTTCCACTCCACTGCAGCCCTAAGCAAGCACCAATCTACTTCCTGTCTCCAGAGCTTCCTGTTCTGGACTTGCATGTCCGTGGAATCATATGGCATGTAGTCTTTCTGACTGGCTTCTTTTATTTCACCTGTTTTTAAGGCTCCTCTATGTTGCAGCACTCCATTCCTGTCTTATGTATCTGGATGGCATCTGAAATGCCACTGTCCTCAAATCAGTGAAGAGCAAGCGGAGCTTTCTAAGAACTTCTAACAACCTTCAACCTCTCACCTCCCTCCTTCCTGACCTAGTGTACATCTACAAAAAGTTGTCTACACTCGTGTCTCATTTAGCTTTATAACCTCACCTCTGCTACTATATCTGAACTGAAGTTGCCCTTCTTCATCAGCAGACATCCACATTTATAAGTCCAATTGTTCTTTTGCTTCCGTCCTTCTCCATTCAACAAGTGCCTTGATTGCGTGCCTGACAATGTTAACCTCCTTTTTAAAATATTGCTTTGTGGTTGAGAGCACAGCCTCTGAAATCAAGCAGACTTGGGCTTGAGCCAAAGTTCTGTCCCTATTAGCTGTGTGGCCTTGAGGAAATTTTTACTTAACCTCTTTAAACTTCAGTTACTCATTAGAAAATGGGGATAATGATAGCATATATGTCACAAGCTGGTGTAAGGACTAAATGAATAAAAGAGCAGAGCACATGTCCAGCACATTAAAGCATTCAATAAATGCAGACAATTACTATTTTCACTGAAAATTTTACTCCCTTGGTTCAAAAAGTTTTGTCTTCAACTTTCTTTACTACTTCCTCTCTCCATTTCTTTGGGAACATTATTCCCACTTCTTTTTGATGATTACCTAACACGACCTGGAAAAGAATAACTTACAATGACTTCTAGAATGAATAAATGAGGTCTTTCAATCTCCTGACTTGAATTTCCAATTATGTAACATTTTCATCTATATATGTCCCACTGGAGCTTGAAATGTTTAACTTAAAAAAAGAAAAAATCAGAATGAAGCAGCTCACTGCTGAGTCATGAACCCAGAAGTGTGGTCATAACTGACCAATGAAACTCCTTAATACTAAAAAAAAAAATCATTCAAGCCACATATTTCTTAGCATCTTAAAGCTAATGCTTCCCAAACCAAATACATCATCTTTGTCACCCAAACATGCTCCTTCTGACTTTCCTATTTCAGTTACCAATTCAACATCTTTCAAGTAACCTGGATTTGAAAATTTAATCATTTCATTACTCCTTCTCTTGACCCTCTTCTGACAAGGATAGGTGTTATTTAGGGATCCTCCATGTCTTCTTACCTAACCTACTACAATGACTTAACTGTTCTACCCAACCCCCAACCCGACTAAAAAGCCGTTAAGATTCATCGGTGTTTCTCATAGTCTAATGGTCTAAATCAAACTCTGCCTAGCCCTCACGGCTTTTAAATGTACGGCCCAAACCTACCTCTCCCGCCTTGTTTTCCTCCACTCCCCTAATGTACTCCGGTGTCCATGTCTTTGTTCAGGAGCTTCCCTTCAGCTGGTCCACAGTTCCCTCCACTCATAATCTCACTTAATGAAATACAATCTGCACACGATAAGCTCAAGTGCCACTTCCTCCATCTCTTTCCTGAGTCACTCCATCCCAAACGAACTAGCTGCAGAGGAAGCGCACTTGTCATTCTCTAAGAGGGGACGGAATAGAGTTCTCTGGGGCTCCCAACTCTCCCAAGACCGTGTGTACTACCTGCAGATGGGAGCATCGTCCTGTCTCCTGAAAGACCTTGGCCCTTCCCTTGTATATAACACAAATTACAGCGTTTCAGCCAGCTTCTACCCATTCCTATGATATCTTTATTTGGGTTTACAATTTCTATAGCTTGTCTACTTACAACTAAAATCTGTTTAGCACTTGGACATTTATTACTTTAACTCTACAACTGTGAAGGATCTTATCCCTCAACTTCACAAATGAGGAACGTGAGGCTGAGCCCGGCGGGGACGATGAGGGGACCCCAGGAGCTTACATTCCTTTCTCCATTTCGTCCTGTTTTGACCCCCCGGAGACCAGAGCGCCCATCCTCCCGTGCCGCCTCTCCTTCCCCTAAAGATGTTAACTGTCCGTTACACTCTGGGCCTCCCGGCGAGCCCTCTCAGGCTCCCACCCCTTCCCTCCGCACTGCTCATACAGTTAGTACCCCCGCCCCAGGCACAGTCCCTCTTGTCTTCCCCAGACCCCTCCTCTGACCTCCCACTACTGGAACCTGGAACTCTACTCACCCAGCCTGGAGCTGCAGACGCCAAGAGCCCAACAGAAAAACACTCAAACAGGGGGGCGGCGCGGCGGGCGCGAGCCCGTCCAATCGCCCATTGGCTTAAACAGCCTCTGGATTGCCCACCATTAGGAAAGCTGTTCATACAAAGGCCCGCCCCCTTCCCGCCCTCCCTCGCGCTCCTTGCCTCGCAGAGGTTACTGGGAAATATACTTTCACCTCTGCACACGGCACTCCTGGTGGAGGTACCGGGGGTATGATGTTTGGGGTCAGTCGTGCTAGACCTGGCGCAGTTTAGGTCTCCCAGGTTAGGCTTGTTTTCATGAATGCAGTAAATAATCACAGGATTATTATGAGTTGTGATATACGAATTTATCTCTAAGGAGGTGAAGAGTCTAAGATATTATAGTTTCTCCTTCAATGATCTAGCGGCCTAGAGCCAAGACAGGATTTGTTGGATCAGTTCGTACAGTCAGAAGAGTATATATATGAATGCGCTTTTTATCAGGTAGCAGACACTACCTCCTTTTCCTAAGAGGTGTGAGAAACTTCCTTAAATCATATAGTTAGTTCAAAAGCCATTGTGGTTTCATTTTTGCAGAACAGTAAGAAGTAGGGGGAAAGGCACTTTAGTCTCAGGGCTACAGCTTTGGGTATGGGCTGGGACGGGGGACCATTTACTGCAATGCTTGCACCTTGATAAGTGACTCCTCCAGCAACAGAATACAAAGAAACTATAAGGGAATAAAAATAACTGTGCATGCGGGGTTGTGGAAAATCATGAGCAGTAAGAAACAAAAAGGCCAAAACCCAACTGCTGCTTGCACACAGAACCATTAATGTGGCAGACAGACCACATAAGCCACCCCTTTGGCCCAGAGGCAAGCCAGGGCACCTGTTACTTGTTTTCACTCCCTCCTGCTGCAGAATGAGTCCCAATAAAGCCTTGCCTGAATTTCTTACCTGGCCTCAATTTCTATTGATTAGAGTCCAAGGACCCTGGTTGGCAACACTACTGCTAAAGAAAAGCTGGGATTCTTCACTGGTCTGACATATAAGCATGTCTAAAAGGAATTTGCCATTTTCTAAATCTGCTTTTCCACCTCTTTTTTGATTTTGTTAGTTACAGTCAAGATTTTCCCAGACACCTTAGCTCAGTATTTTTCTCTCTTTTGGCACCTGGAGCTTCCCAGATAGCTCAGGGTAAAGAATCCACTTGCAATGCAGGAGGACAGCACCCCCCCTCCACCGCCGCCAGTTCAATTTCTGGGTGGGGAAGATCTGCTGAAGGGATAGGCTACCCACTCCAGTATTCTTGGGCTTCTCTTGTGGCTCAGCTGGTAAAGAATCTGCCCGCTAATGTGGGAGACCTGGGTTCGATCCCTGGGTTTAGGAAGATCCCCTGGGGAAGGGAATACTCCAGAAGGAAAAGGCTACCCATTCCAGTATCCTAGTCTGGAGAATTCCATGGACTATAAAGGCCATGGGGTCACAAAGTCAGACACGACTTTCACTTTGGCACCTGCATTAAAAAAAAAAAAAA